>JAQGDG010000184.1:0-271209 GCA_029844215.1 Przewalskia tangutica | reverse complement strand
TGGAGGTTTGTGAATATTTCGACTTTCTTCTCTAGACGCATTACTTATCTGCTATTGTCTTACTTTGTCTAGTGCATGCTTTTCTCTTTTCTTATATTCAGTCTTTCTGCTTTTACAACTAGGTTACACATTGGAGGAGGTGTCAAATCGCACGTTTTCCATTAGTTGTAAGCAATTATGTCCAGATTATAACATACTTGCATATTTTGTCAATAAAGCTTTTCTATGCTGACGTTTATTTTGTATCTTTGGATGTTTTGCAGAAACCTAGAAGAATTGACCGGAGATTAATCTGTTCAGTTGCAACTGAACCTCTGCCAAAAGAAGTAGAAGAATCCAAAATGGAAGCACCAAAGGAAATCTTTCTGAAGGATTACAAACAACCTGATTACTATTTTGACACGGTATATCCCTTGATTCTTCTTTAATCTAGGTGAAGGTTTGGATTATCTCCAAGTTTTATGAGTCTAAATCAAATTATACTATTTAGTTGGATCTGAAATTTACGCTGGGTGAGGAAAGTACCATTGTCGCTTCCAAAATTGCTGTCAACCCCAGAGTTGAAGGTAAATCTTGTTACCCCTTCGGATTTGCTTATTTTTCATCCATAATACACTTCTTAAAGAAAATTTCATCCATAATTCCTTTTACATTTCTTTGGGTTGGTATACTTGAACTAAGCGATACATACTTTTTTGGCTGATTGAAGCTTCTATTATTTTTTTGCAATAGCTGTATTTATTCCAGAACTCACAAGTTGTTGCTAATTTATCTGGAACAGGTCAGTCTTCCCCACTTGTCCTAGATGGACGAGATCTGAAGTTGCAATCAGTAAAGATCAATGGCAATGCGCTGAAGGTACTTATATCAAAGTCGAACATTAAATTTTACATAGAAATATGTCACATGATGTTACTTTTACTCATACATGATATACTTAATGTGTTTTAGGAGGAAGATTACCACGTGGACTCGCGCCACTTGACTCTGAAATCCCCTCCAAGCAGCAAATTCACCTTGGAGATTGTGACAGAAATATATCCTCAGAAGAACACATCCTTAGAGGTGAAATAGGAGGACAGGATTTTGTCTTATTTGCAAATTCTTTCTTGTGTTTCAAGTTTTAGTAACACTGTGAAATGGGTTTGTGGTTACATTATCTATATTTACTTCAGGGGCTTTACAAGTCATCAGGGAATTTCTGTACCCAATGTGAGGCTGAGGGTTTCCGTAAAATTACGTTCTATCAGGTATGCCTTCTTCTTTTTTATTGGGCCTCTAGTATGTTATCGTCTTTCCTTGTAATGCTGGCTAATGGCTATCACTTTTTCCATTAGGATCGCCCTGACATTATGGCAAAATACATTTGTCGCATAGAGGCAGACAAATCCTTGTACCCTGTATTGTTGTCAAATGGAAACCTTATAGAGCAAGGGGATCTTGAGGTGCATTTGGATCTTCCTGTACTAGTTGTTGAAAGTTGCTTTATTGTAACTCTTATGCAACTGATCAAATTATTCTTCTCATTTTGTTTTGCAGGGGGGAAAACATTTTACCGTTTGGGAAGATCCTTTCAAGAAGCCCAGTTATCTTTTTGCATTGGTTGCGGGTCAGTTGGAGAGCAGAGACGACACATTTACAACCTGTTCAGGCCGTAAGGTCTCCCTTAGAATCTGGACCCCGCCACAAGATCTGCCTAAGACTGAACATGCCATGTATTCTCTCAAGGCAGCTATGAAGTGGGATGAAGATGTGAGATTTTTAATTTCTTTGATATACATCAAGTTTGTCTTGCAGTTACCAGTTCAAAAAAAAAATATTCGTTGTCTTATCTATAGTCTTATGGCAATTTTCTTTGTTAAAATTTTCAAACAGGTTTTCGGGCGGGAGTATGACCTGGATCTTTTTAATATTGTTGCTGTTCCTGATTTTAACATGTTAGCTCTCTGCTTTCTTCACTTTGTCATTTTTTATTCTCTAACAATTTTCTTTTCTCCCTAATTTTTTCTATGGATCATAACCTGTTGTTCCATTTCATTGCCAGGGGAGCGATGGAAAACAAGAGCTTGAATGTATGATATTTGAGATGTTATTGCATTGTTGTTCTATTTATGACTTTTTCTTAACTATCACCTAATTGTTTTTGACTTTGTTTTCAACAGATATTCAATTCCAGGCTTGTCCTGGCGTCCCCAGAAACTGCAACAGATGCTGATTATGCGGCAATATTGGGTGTGATTGGACATGAGGTGTGTGATATGTTATCATAAGCTATTAAAATTCATGAACTTTATCTTGTGTACTGATTCTTGAATACCGAGTAAATCACTATTTCTTGTCCATGTTGCAGTACTTTCACAATTGGACTGGCAACAGGTTTGTCCCTTTCTCACAGAAAATAACAATCTGGTTAATATAGTAGTTATGTTTTCCATTATATTACTGTTTGTATCTTCTAGATCTTTTGGTGTAAAATGGATTATGTATATAACATGGACATGTTAACCATTGATCCCAATGCAGAGTTACATGTCGTGACTGGTTCCAGCTCAGTTTAAAGGAAGGACTTACTGTTTTCCGTGATCAGGTTGGATGTATTTCCTATGGATGATGGATATGCGAACATTTTTCTGGTACTTTAGCTTATAAAGGTTCTTGAATGATTCATGCAGGAGTTTTCATCTGATTTGGGAAGCCGTCCTGTGAAAAGGATTGCTGATGTTTCAAAGCTTCGAATGTATCAGTTCCCGCAGGTTCAAAGAGTTCTTTCAAGTTCTTGTCATTATAAAATTCATGCTTCTTATATATACATGTGCTAACTATTATCCTGATTTTTAGGATACTGGTCCAATGGCTCATCCTGTCCGCCCTCATTCTTATATTAAGGTAACGATAATCTCTTTGAATACGGACGATCCTTGTTTAGCAAGTGCTCCCAACACACACCTTATTGGAAAGTTTTCTCATTCTTCTTTTTCCATCTTTTTATGTTTGACAGATGGATAACTTCTACACAGGCAAGTTTCAGTTAACTGTCTATGTTGAACAGTAGGTTTAATTTCTTTTGAGCCAATTTTGATGATAATGTTTGTTACTGATGTTTGGTTGTGACGGCTGGTCTGGCTTTGAATATTCATGAACATGCAGTTACGGTATATGAGAAGGTAATTCCCTTCCAGTCTTGGCCTCATGTGGCATTTCGTGCCCCCCCTCTTCCTCCTACTCCTGTGCCTCCCATCCATGACCTTATGTTTGCTTATGTGCATATGTAAGGGAATGTTTTGGTTCACCATTAGTTTAATTCACTATTTTCATTATCAGGGAGCTGAAGTGGTCAGGATGTACAAAACCTTGTTAGGGAGCCAAGGATTTAGAAAAGTAAGAAAAAGATAATGTCCTGTCTATTTTTGTAGTACAGACAATTGATTTCCGCACTTGAGATTATCGAGAATCTGATATACCTCTTTTCCTCTCCAGGGCACAGATTTATATTTCCAGAGGCATGATGGTCAAGCAGTAACTTGTGAAGACTTTTTTGCTGCCATGCGAGATGCCAACAATGCAGATTGCGCTAATTTCTTGTTATGGTAACTGACTCTTCCTTCCTGCCATTCGAACTAGAATTCATGATTCCTCTCAAAGTTAAGCTTTCAAATTAAAACATAAATGCAGGTACTCGCAAGCTGGAACACCTGTAGTGAAGGTTACAACTAATTATAATGCTGAAGGGCGCACTTTCTCCCTCAAGTTTAGGTAAAAATAAATGTATAGGTTTTGTATATCAAGTATAAATAGACGGATAATATTCATTTTGTAAACACAATATATACATATAATATACATTATCAGTGTTAGTTTTGTATATTTGGCCAGCGCCGCCAAAAATGAAAAAAGCTCTTTTCTTTTTGATCTGCAAACCTTTATGGTTTAGGCTGACATACTTCATCTGATGTTTTTCCAGTCAAGAGGTGCCTCCAACTCCCGGCCAGCCTACAAAAGAACCTATGTTTATTCCTGTTGCAGTAGGTCTGCTAGATACAAGTGGAAAGGACATGCCTCTATCTTCTGTTTATCATGACGGGAAATTGGAGAGTTTTTCGAGCAGTGGTCAAAATGTATACACTACAGTTCTCCGTGTTACGAAGGTTAACCTAGAACTTTGATGGACTTGTTCTGTCCATTCCACTTGATTAAACTCTATATATGGTGTGTGGCTTTCTATATTCTTTCCCTGGGAAAATAAGAAATACAGGAAAGGTTACTTCATGTCACTCATTGACTTAATTGCTGATGTACCAGTAAAACAACTAGCTTATGGATAAGTTGCCAATTGCCTTGAACAGCTTATTACAAATTACGTTATCCTAATTTTGGATATATTTAATTTTTGGGTAATAGCACTTTTAGTCCCCAAGTTATTGATAAATATTATTTTCTTGGTTCTTGTGATATATTACAAAACTTATTTAACCTTCAATTAATTAAAATATGTGTTTTTGGTCCGTTCAGTTAGAAACTATGTTGTATTTGACTATTTATAGAAATATCTTACTGTCAAACATAGAGTAACATTATAAATTTAACATAGCACATGAATAATCAAGTGGTGGAACAATTAATAATTATGATAAATATGGATCAAAAGTGCACAATTTAACTAACTGAAGGTGTAGCGTGCTTAGTCAGATACCCTAGGGACTACAATAAGAATTTACCAATAACTGAGGGACCAAAAGTGCTATTAAACCTTAATTTTTTTACCGAGTAGAATCTAAATTTTCCTCTTGTTATTGTTCTTTGGAGAACTGAAATGAAATCTCAGACAGAAGTCTTGACTTATATCTTGTTAATTGTAGATTAGTCTCATTGCATAGCAAAATGAAAAGTTTGATAAAAAACAGATAATGCTAATGCAACATTTTGATCCTCCTATAACCTAATAAGGATATAATAAAAGACTTTTTGCTTGTAATGCAGAAGGAGGAGGAATTTGTGTTCAATGACGTATCTGAGGTGCCAACACCATCTATATTACGAGGCTTCAGTGCTCCCATCCGTCTTGAGTCTGATCTCACTGATAAGAATCTACTTTTCCTTCTTGCTCATGATTCTGATGAGTTTAACCGGTTCGTATTTTCTTTGGTCTCGCCCAATATCTTTTATCTAATCACAAATTTGAAATAATCAGAGACTAATATTATCTGTCCTTCAGTTGGGAGGCGGGACAAGTGTTGGCAAGGAAGCTGATGCTCAGCCTCGTAGCTGATTTCCAACAGAACAAGGCTTTGGTTCTTAACCCTCAGTTTTTGCAAGGAATCAAAAGTATACTCACCGACTCGAGCTTGGATAAGGTGCTTGCCCTCCTCTTTTTGTAGATAATTTGTGTTTTAGTAGGAAACAGGTGTCAAATGGGCGGGTTTGATTGGCTTTAGGCGGGTCAAAATGAGCTAAGTTAATAATTTGATCACTTAAAAGTTTACTTGGGCTGAAATGGATTGGATTAAAAAGCGGGTCATAATCCAACACGCCCAATTCTTACCAAGTCTTAATTTTTTTATTTTTTTTTATAGTTTTTTAAGTACCTAATAAGTTATTTTTTTTCTTTTTATGGCTATATATACATAACATGTCTTTTTGAAATATTTGGAGAAGGTTTCTACGGGTCAATTTGGGCTACATAGCAGCCCAATTTTTAGATGGGCTGAAATGGGCGGGTCATTCTTGAGCGGGTTGGGCGGGTTATGTTTTCATGTGCTAATTTTGCTACACCTAGTCGGAAGAAAAAGGTTTGCTAATTGGTGTTGTATCCTTTCAGGAATTCATTGAAGGCAATAACCTTGCCTGTGTAGGAGAAATCATGGACATGATGACAGTTGCTGACCCGGACGCCGTTCATGCAGTACGGACTTTCATCAGGAAGCAACTGGCTTCTGAATTGAAAGAGGAACTTCTTATCACTGTAATGACCTCTAAAACTCTACTAGTGTTACTTTTTCTTAATTCTGATTCTCAATATACTTGAAAATGTTCTTAATTAAAAAAATAATGACATAACTTGAAACATACTTTGCAGGCTAAAAACAACAGGAGCTCTGGTGCATATGAGTTTGATCATAATAATATGGCACGACGTGCTCTAAAAAATACTGCTCTCGGTCCGTTTTTCTTCTTATCTCTCTGGATAGTGTTTTTCAGAATTTGACAAATTACAATTCCACTGACCTATTTCATCTACAGCTTATCTTGGATCGCTTGAAGACCCAGAAATGACAGAACTTCTGTTGAATGAATACAGAACTGCCACAAACATGACAGATCAGTTTGCAGCTTTAGTGGCTATTGATCAGCAACGTGCAATTCGTGAAGAAATTTTGGCTGATTTCTATAGCAAGTGGCAGCATGATTACTTGGTACATCTCTATACCTCTCTAATACCTTCACTATTACTTGATGTCATCTTTCAGTCCCATAAAGAGAAAGTTAGGGCCCGTTTTCGACATAATTATTTTTTCAAGTTCTTTTTTTCGAAAAACCTGTTTGGTTATTCATTGTTTCGGTTTTTCACTCCAAACGTGAAAAAATGTAACTTCAATATTTTTTTCAGAAACTCCAATTTTTCACTCACAAGACTTCAAAACAAATTCAACTGAAATACACGTCCAAAACACAACAGCTTCCAATTACCCCTTTTCAACTTAACTTCAAATGTGACTTTTATTCAAATATCACTCAATTCATGTCCAAATGCCTACTTACTCTCTGGGTGAACATTGACCGTAATTCTTGTCCTCAGGACCCGTTCTTGCCTTCTAATTGTTGATTAACCTGTGTGACTTCAAATTATTCATAACTAAGACAAGCATAAAAATTATCTTTATCTCACTCTATTTTTCCTTAGGTTGTGAACAAGTGGCTTGCTCTTCAAGCTATGTCAGACATGCCTGGTAATGTTGAGAATGTCAAGAAGCTTCTAAGCCATACGTCCTTTGACCTGCGTAATCCGAATAAGGTATGTGCTTTCTCGTTTGATGTCTTGTCTAATTTATGTCAATTACAAGACGTGATATTTTATTCGGACAAATGCAGGTTTATTCATTGATTGGAGGATTTTGCGGGTCACCTGTCAACTTCCATTGCAAGGATGGCTCTGGCTACAAGTTCTTAGGGGAACTGGTGGTGCAGCTTGACAAGATAAATCCACAGGTCTCATAAAATACTATCCAATTGTTTTTAGTACAATTCACCAATGAATCACGAGATCTACGTATAGTTTCTAATTTATTCAAAAGTAATTCACGAGACATGCACACCTCTCTTTCTTAACTGTCGGGGAAAATGATACATCTTGTTGGTCCAGTATATTCTTGAAATAAACAACTCAAGAAATGCTTGAACAACTACTGGCATTGTCGATTTTCTATTTAGTCATGATCCACCTTGGTCAATTCAGGATGGTTTTCCAGTAGTATGAGAGGATGTTTTAATCTTTTTTTCTAATGGATGGCAGGTGGCTTCACGAATGGTTTCGGCGTTCTCTAGGTGGAAACGTTATGATGAAACACGACAAAGTCTCGCTAAGGTTAGTACCTGCTTGCATAAACATTATACATCCATATATGTTGTTGTTGTTATCTCTTTAACTTTCTGAGGAACTTCCATTTTGTGTGTTGTGTTTCGCGTAGAAGTCAAAGGACTAAAGAAATATGTTAATGTTTTACAGGAACAACTGGAGATGATCTTGTCTACTGAGGGACTTTCGGAGAACGTGTTCGAAATTGCATCCAAGAGCTTGGCAGCTTAAGTTTCCTTCTTCTTTTTTTCATTTTCGGGTTATCTGAGTTGTTACTATGTATTTTGAACAGGCTATAATGATTTAATAGTTTCAGTGAAATCTAGAAACAGATAATAGAGATATTGACTTGGTTTAAGGTTCAGTGCTTATTGAATAAGCAAGTGGTTTATACCTGCACTTTTTGCATGTCTCTTCTCATTCACAGTTTCCAGTTCATGTCATTGCCATTTTTGGTCCGACATGCGTCATATGGGAAATCGAACAACCGAACCAAACTAAAAATTGAATCAAACAGAGAAAAGGCCGACATATTTTGGTTTGGTTTTGCCAACAAATTGTGGCTTGGTATTATTATGTTGGAAGATGTGCTTGGCAGCGTATGTCACATATTTTTTTAAAAAAACACTTGAATTATGATTTATTCCATTGTTATTAACACTTCTAACTCATATTTTTAAAAAAGTTATTGTGTGTAGTCACAAGTGTCCATTACGTAGATAAATTGATCACATAAAATAAGCATCCTTTTTTAATCATACTCATCAGTGCCAATTGAAACATGCATGAGGTTTTACGGCTTATTGAGGTTAATGTGTATAATTAAACGATATGACTTATTTTAATCATTAACTTATCTACGCGTTTGCGAACACTCGTAAAAGTTATTCAAAAATTTGAATTGAAAGTGTCTAATAGAAACACTTAATCATATGTTCAAGTGCTCAATCGGAGAGTATCTAAAATTTTAAAATGCACCGATACATATTTGTTTTTTGGGTTTTGTCGGTATTATAAGAATGGTTGTAGCACGTTAAAATATATACATAACAATTCGAAGAAACGTACACATTAATATATAGTAGTAATCTTACACGTAATTGCTAGTATTTTTTGTTTGACCAATTGTACCAAGGTTCTACTTTTGACATTCATATCTAAGAATTAACGATCAGGCCTGAAGAAAAGGCCCTTTAAATCTGCTACTATATAGTAATAGTTATCTGCCAGTGTTAATGTCTTGTTGCACGTTTGTGTTATGTAGCCATTCTTATACAAAGAGAAAGCCATGCATTCTTCTTAATTCACTCCATTCTCACTTCCCTCTCTCTTGATCTCTCTCCCCTGACCCATTCAATCAATGCTACCGGGTATTCACTCGCTTATTGAAAATCTTGTCATACCATATTTTGTATCTAGTCTGCACTCTTGTCCGTCGAATACTTTTTTTCTCTTTCTAATTCTAAGGATTAAGTCTTCCGTTAACATAACAAACAAGAAAGAAAACTTTCTCCTCCTGATACCAAAATGTACAGTTCAAACAATTGGCTGTTTGTTGCAGCATTGTTTTCTTTTATTCGTCCGGTCACCTCAAAAGGAGTATTTGGACGCTTTATACCCGATAAAAATTTTATAGTCATACTGGCAGTCAACATCCTTCTAATCATCCTACTTCCTCGAGCTATACAATATTGCATTCACCTCTTCGCTACTATTAGAGCTCGGACCCTTGCCCCTCCGGTGGTCGGGTCATTTCGTCGATTAAAGTACACAGCATCAGGGGACACGAATTTCCACTACACGGAATGCCACATTTGCTTGGCAGATTTCAAAGAAAATGAATTCGTGAGATTGTTACCGTGTAATCACCTCTACCTCTACTATGACAAATGCATATTAGAGTGGATGCGCAGAAATATGACTTGTCCCTATTGTCGCCTGGATTACAACGGCGTCGTGCCTTAGCAGAGGCGGAGATAATAAATAAAATAGTTCTTAATGTATAGGGATTGCTTTTTATATACTATGTATATAGTCGTATAAATCCTTAATGTATAGGGATTGCTTTTTATATAGTATGTATATAGTCGTTAATGTATGAAAAATATATGAATATTTTGTCTAACAAGTACTCTTTACTTTATTGTTTACAAATGCTGTAATATTTGCCAGGGAAAAAAATAAAGAAGGAAAGCAAAGTCAGCATCCAACTCTGGTTGTAAGTGTTTTCGCTTTTAGCTTCTTTCCCTCTTCATATTTGATTCGAACTGCTCCCTTTGTAGGTACTTCCGGCTGAGGCTGAGATTGAGCCCATGACCTGCCAATCCGCTATCAGAAATATCAAATATTAATACTTGAGAGACAATTACCATTCTTTCTCCTCTGTTTTGCATCATTTTGGTTTTGTACTTTCAAGTGAGCTTTTCTATACATCTGTAACCACATTTTTGTCATTTAAAAAGAAGGAGAACGTAAAGAAGAACCTATATAAAAAATAGTATAAATAACAAGTCTGAAATCACGTTATTTATACAATTAAATGCCACTGAATATTCTGGTAAGTGTTGCTCTTCTATTGGCTTTCATTTTTATTCCACTGAAGTATTTGGATGCCACTGAAGTAGATTAAAACTTCCTTTATATTTCTTTTGGCATAGAAATTGAATACCACAATTTACAAGACCTAGACTAATGCTTTCTCACAGGTCCTCCGTATAGTACAAAATGCTGAAACTTTCCACGTCTGGCATACGGTACGTCTATAATCTTGTATGAATTAGGATTGTCGACATGTGTGCTTGTTTTAACTACTTCTATGGTCTCGCCTTTATCATTTATAAGTTGAAGTCCCCTACAATAAGCATCATAATTAGTGAATCCAATGGGAAAATAGCTAGAACCCATTGGAGGTTCAGGTACACCTGGTGGACTATATACAACTCCTCCCCATTCAACATTCGTCGCAAAACTAGCCAAGCTAGTGAAGATCCTTTGAGGCCAAAAACCAATTTGTATATGATTTTCTTCCATAAAAAGCCACCAGTTTCCGTTGGCCAGATCCTTTTGAGAAACAAATGTCTAAGTTATTTTAAGTACTAAAAATTGAAACAAGTTCTGGAAAAGAAACATATATAGAATTTACCCGACTAATAGCCATTGTGTCTTCACATGAAGCTTGATCTCCACGGTGTGACACACATTTGAATGTCTTATCAACAGGTACCTCGGTATTTACTATAACAAAGCCAGGACATAATGTATTGAAACAATGATTATTACCAGCCTACAAAACATACAAAAATATTCCATATATAAGCTATATATGCAAATTGAGGTACTAGTTTCACAAAATTGAGATATAAATCGTTGAAGTAAATTATAAGAGTACTTACTTGAAAATGTATAAAGAGCCTAGGTTTAGTATCCCCGTAGAGTGTTGGGTCCACCTAGAGTTCGAAATAGAGATATCGTGATGATTGAGTTGATAGTTAAAACTTTCGCAACTAAAAGAAAAAATAATCAGTTATTAAATTGTTGATGAATTTAGACTTACTCTCCAACCAACTTGTATAGTATCAGACCCTTTTTGAATTTTCAATCGACATGCACTATGTTGTCGACCTTTAACATTAATATCCCATATACTAGCTGCCATTCCAGCCCCAGCAAGCTTGTTATTTGGATTATTTTCAATCCGAGCTATTGCAACCTGTATGTAGTGAATGGATTTCTGTCAACTCATAATGTATATTTTCTCGTTAAATCTAAGTTTTTATATATTTATCTTTGGGTAAACAATAAAGGCCTGGTAAAAGGGGAAAAAGACAAAACATTTTGAACTTGAAAATGAGATAGTGAATTTTCATACTCATGTACCTTGTATCCTTGTGAAGATCTGTATATTCCTTTTGGCTCACTATTGTTGTTAGTCTGTGCAGAGGCAATAACATATATATGAGAATTAACACACAAACTCTTCATTTTTTTCTTATTGTAATTTTTGAGTTTTTTGCCGATTATATTATATAAATGGAATTATGGATTCCGTTATATCGAAGTGAGTTATTATAGCTAACAGTAAATTGATGTAACATTATCTTACCGCAACCAATTGAGTATCAAATGTGACATCTTCTGGTGGTGGCATACTTCTCTGTCTAATAAGATCTTCTTTTGTAATTCTTTTAATTGGACTGTTCCAGATGGACAACCATATCGTTGACGATGGACTAGTCGATGTGTTACCTTTTTGTTTTGTTCTCAATAAAGTTGGTTTCATCTGTCCATCCGAAACTTAAATTATGTATCACAATTCATAATATTGTATATGCATTTCTAGAAAGCTTAACATAAGATGTACATTTAAGAGACATGCCTGGGGATGAAAATTATGATTCTTCATTAACGGATGATCGAATGCAGGTTGTTTATAGAAATTCACACAATCATATGTAGTCTGTGAACGAAAAACCATAAATAAGTAATCACGCAAGAGAATTATAAGCACAAAATTTAAATTGTTTCTGTATCTCTAAATCTTCCAGTTTGGACAACTTTATTTCTCCTTGAACCCCATCGTGACTCAGAAGAAAATATAGTGCTATCAGAAATCGTCCAAAAATTCTTTGATGCATCAACATTGCCTGTATATATATATCAGACTAATGTTAAAGCAGCCAAATTAATTAACATATAATGAATCACTAAAACAATGACTAACCTGATTTACTAGATGTACGAGAAGTGAATTAGTACATGAGCATAGATCATCTTTGATAATATTATGAAGATGTTATATAGAGAGGTGACGAATTTAATGTGATTTTCTAAGGTATGATTAACAGAATCCACAAAAACCATTATTGTTAATAAATATTGATTGCTCATTAATCCAAAAAACAATCTTGACTATAGATCCGATTACCATCAGAATTAATAACAAAATCTATAAAGATTATCTTGTAGAAAATGTAACGGAATCACCAGTACTGGTCTAGTCGTAGAATAGTACCCTGAAACACCGGGTTCGATTCCGGGCTGGTACATATTGAATCCAAGAGCTAACTTTCGATCAAGGTTCATGTTTGTTGTAGTCGATTGAATGAATATATTATGCAAAACTCTATATAGTAACTGCTGCTTATTATGTATGTGATCATGATCAAACAAACAAGTTCATGACAATTAAATAGAGAAATAATCGGGAAAAATAAAAATGAGAGCTCATATGCACAATTTATTCAAGTACCTCGGGTTTATTATCCAAGAAAATAAGAAGATTGATGATTATGTCACACATCGTATTGGAGCAGGGTAGATGAAATGGAGGCTCGCATCTGGTGTCCTATGCGATAAAAAAATGCCACCAAAACTTAAAGGCAAGATCTATAGTGCGGTGGAAGCCAGGCTATGTTGTATGGAAATGTTGGTCGTGGTTAAATGTCAGATGAAAGTTGGTCGCAAGAGATGAGGATGATAATGATGATAATGGATGTGTGGGCATACAGGAGGGATATGATTAGAAATGATGATATCCGCGAGTGAGCGAGAGTGGTCTCGGTGGAGGATATACGGAAACGAGGTTGAGATGGTTCGGGCAAGTGTAAGGAAGAGACACAAATGCCCAGCGGATGTGAGAGAGGTCAATGGACAAGTGAGGGTAGATGTATGGCGGTATTGAGGAGAAGTGATTAGGCGGGATATGGATAGCAGCGAGGTATGTGACACCTTAGATTAGGGTACTGGAGGACACATATTAGTAGATAGTCCAACGTAGTCCTACTTCACGCTACAACTAATAGTTGAGTATTATTATCAGAGGCTCGCAATTTATCATACTAGTAGACACATTATTGCATTATAGTCCCTTGTCATTTGGTTTATCTTTGTATGTGTATTTTGTTTGTCTTATTTACGCATTAGTTATTACTTCTTTTCTTTTTCAAAATTATATCACGACTTACTCACTTTGTTTGTTGTGTTTACTTTGCTTGACTTGCACTTTATCTCGAGCCAGGTCTTAATAGCGATCGCCAATGGGGCCGAAGGTCAAGGTAGATGTAAGGTCGTGTACACTACTCTCCTGAATCTTTGTATTGTGAGATTTCACTGAGTATGTTGTTATTGTATCGACTAAGAAAAGTAAATAGTAAAACAAATCACGTAAAGATCCCCACTTTAAAAACAATGACAGAGATAATAGATTGTTGGCACACTTCCGCTTCACATTAATTTGGGCTTGGGACAATTATACAAAGAAACTCGTGATCTAGTGGTGGAATAGTCTCGCCAGATCTGACAGTTTGAGTCTCGGTGTGCGTATGAGAGAAATGACTTTACTTTGCGCTAATTGTGAACGATGGGTCGTCACACACATCTGATTATGAGATGATAAAATGTGCATCTGAGCTCTCTTTTTTCTCCTATTTTCATTAAGTTTTCTTATTTTCGTCGGCTTGTACAAGTGATACAAGTTGTTGAAAACCAATACACCCCAAAACATTTTAAGGCCCCAAAATTAGTAATATTATAAAATATTAGTTACAATATATAGTATATTTAAAGTGAAATAATGATTTTAACTCATAAAATTTAACTTTTTTTCAAGTGAATGTTCGTCGTTGTATTGAGATTGGGCCAACAATACAACAAGAAGCACCAGTGGTCTAGTGGTAGAATAGTACCCTGCCACGGTACAGACCCGGGTTCGATTCCCGGCTGGTGCATAGAGAGCAATGACTTTACTTTGCGCTAATTGTGAACAATGGGTCGTCACACATCTGATTATCAGATGATAAAATCTGCATCTGAGCTCTCTTTTTCCCCTATTTTCATTAACTTTTTATAAAGTTACTAAGATCATTAAATTTCATTCGTCGGCTTGTAATACAAGTTGTTAAAATCCACTACCCCAAAAACATTTTAAGGTCCCAAAATTAGTAATATTATAAAATATTAATTATATAAAGTGAAATAATGATTTTAACTCATAAAGTTTAACTTTTTTTCAAGTGAATGTCCAAACATAGTTTCAACATTCAAATACTCGTTTTCAATTTTAATTATTCATCTTTTAACTTCAAACAAATATTGTGTAAACGAGCAGTAAATAATTTGAGTACACATTCTTTTATTTTTTCTTATGTTTTTTGTTAGATTCTCAAATAATATATAAAGATATATATGAGTCGTATCAAATACTCCTCTAGAATTCTAGAATTCGTAACAACACCACTGCTGAGGTGTAGATACTGTCAGGCCTACTACTGAATTACTACAGGCAGAATTTGCAGTGACTTGCAAGTAGGTTCAAATTCTCTGATCAGTTATGGTCTGCATGATTTGTTTTAGCATTATTGAGAAACTTAGTGTCCCTTCATTGAGTCAAATTACTAAAATGAAAATCTCTGTTAGATATTACAATGATGTTGTTGTTTGGAGTTGGACTTACTGATATACTTTTTTATGCGAATTTGGTAAATTTCAAAATATATATTTTCACCAATTGGCAATGTCATTGTAGAAGCTGTGAATGCAGAGCTCTTAATTTGGCAATGTCTAGGGACTATTTAGCCGAATACATGTTACTTCTCTTTTTTTTTTGGTTAATCAAAGATATATTATATAGGCTAAGGCATTACATCAGGAGTGATAATAGTTCCGGTGTTACAGGAACCGGTAAGTACATTAGGATTAGCATACTGCATTAGAGAATTACACACTGATAGAGAAACCTTCCTACTAGTAGCTACACCTATTTTATCTGCTTCTATAGCTATATATGCTGCTTCATTAAGAGGATAAGCAAAAAGAGTCCTTGGAGCCAAGATATGCTCAGTTGCTAGTGATGCCAAAACGTCCGCTACCTTGTTACCCTGTCTGAAGCTATGCTGGATTACTGGATTCCCCAACTTCCTCAATAGGCACTACAAGAAAGTATAGAATTGACAACAAAACTTTAGCAACAATAAATATGTTGTTGCTAAAAAATATAAATGACAACAAAAATTAATATATTGTTGCTAAAAATGTACATGAAAACTGTGAGTAAAATTATGTTACAAGGAAATATGCAAAGTAACAACAAAAACAAATAACAAATCTGGAATAGAAAAACAAGGAAAACGTTGGTTGAGTCGATTGATGATCAATTTGTCCTTAAGACAATATTGCCCCGTATTAATCCCTTAACGGCGATTGGCAATTCGTCTCCCAATTAAAACAACCACAAACACTTGAGCAAAGGATAACTCAAGAGTTTACTATAAAAGAAGAATCTGAGTGTATGACGGATTGCAAGAGAGGAAGATTTTCTGAAGTGTTGAGTGTGTTCTTGCAAATGAGCCTAAGGACTCATTTTATAGTGTTGAGAAGACGACTCTCCAATTGGCCAAGTAATGGCCTTGAATGACCATGTAATGGCCTTGATTACGAGGTTTAATTCACCAAATAATGGAGGTTTAATGCCTCAAACCAGCCCAAAGTCATGTATTGCCTTCGTCAGTCGCAGCCTTGAGTTTCAGCAGTGCGGCCAAACCAGAGTCGGCGCCACGACCTGCAGGAGCGCCATGGCGCCAAAATTTGAGAGTTTTGGCCTTACGCAAAGACCGTGGCCTGCAGTGAGCGCGTGGCGCTAAGGCTCCGTGGCATTTTTGCCACTCGTTTCATCTTTCAACACATTGTACACTTCACCCTTCATTTACCAACGTGAAACCATTATCATTTGGCCATTAACCGTCTATTAACTTACGTCTCAAACATTTTGTATACGTACCAATATCTCTTTCACTTAGGAAATTTATGATCCTTCGTACAATGTGTGCACGTGTGTGGAAACAGTACAGTTCTTCGCTCGGTATGCTTTCTTCCTATTCTTTAGCGCTCTAGCAGCTAAAGCCCCTGTCAAATAAAGTAGAGGAGAATCGGAAGAGAGAAGGAAAAAGAGCAAAGGGTCGACAAGTCTAATGGGGAAGAATGGTGACACGCTGATCGCCTTCGATAGAAGAAAAAACCTGCGGTCTAACCTAACCCCAGGCGGACCCAACCGAAAGGCGCTAGACGGACTAAGGGCAAGCGAGATAAAGAAAGCAGCTGGCCCTATGTGTAAAACCTTGCCGCGGGAGAGTCTTATACGTTTACTTAGTTTATTTATCACTTTCATTCTATTTTGCCAAAAAGGAGAGTAGATTGGTGGTTTTGACTTGGACTCATCAAGAAAGCACTCGAGGTGAAGACCGGATGTTGGCACTCAAGAGGAGATTAAGATGATAGTGGGCGTGCGAAAGCAAAAAGAAATTGATTCTAAGATCCAAACCGCCTAACCAGAAACCAGTGGAAAGAGTGCAAAACCCGGTCCACTATTGAACCCACACTCAAAGCGAGGACCACAAGAAATGTTAGACCAATCTCGTGACACAACCGAGTCTCTCACGCGGCCCCAATTGTTCGAGTCATAATTAATAGGATTAATTATTTCACGCTTAATAAATTTCCAACAAAAAAACTTGTTGTTGCGAAAACTTATCGCATCGGAGGTTATTGCAACGACATGCAACAACTTTTGTTATTGCGAAAAGTACTTTGGCAACAACATCAACATACGGCAACAAAAATGTTGTTGGCAATTGCCTTTCTGTTTGTAGTGAGGGACCTGCAAGAAGCAATGAGATTATTATAAATAGGATGATGATCATGTTTTAGCATGTGTAGGACATTGGTGAATCAGTTTCCACTATGATGGGCATAAGATGCTTTTCATGAGCCAAATTCAAGCCAAATAATAGGGCCTGTAGTTCAGTTGAGAGGGTATCACGAGCAGGAATTTGCTTGGCAAATCTGATGATCCAGTCTCCTTTGGTATCACGAATGACACCTCCTATTCCACCATAGCATTTTCCTTTAATATAGGCACCATCAATGTTGAGTTTGAAGTGACCTGACGGAGGATGGTTCCATTTGATAAGAACTGATGATGATGGTTAGAATGGGTTGACAATTGGTTAAGATAAGCTTGTATTCCTTAGCTCTATTGATTACCAGGTTTCTATCCAAGGAGAGATTAGTATGTTTGTGAACATTATGGATGCGATTTAACCAGAGGTGCCAAAGGATAAAGGGATAAAGTTCTTGCCAATCGAGATCCTCATGGTTTCTTGAAATATTGAGGTCATGGATAGCTTGAAGCCATTGAGAGCCTGTGGTAGGGATATGTTGTAGATTAAGACCAAATTCTAGCCAGTTTCTTAGCAAAGTGGAAGTATAAGAGGATGTGATCTATGGTTTCAGAGTTGTGCTTGCATATGGGGCAGAATTCTTAATGCCAATATGATGGAGATAACTTCTGGTGGGAACCCTAGTATGGGAACATAACCAAAGAAATAATTAAATTTTTGGTAAGGTGGGAAGCTTCCAAATCCAAACAAAAGATTAAGGAGGCTCCAAATTGGGGGAGCTGAGGATGGTGTACACAGATTTTGTTGAAAAAAGGTCATTATAAGAGATCAATAAGGGGTGTCAGTCCTATTAGTATTAATACTAGGTTGAATAGAAGCAGCCAGGTCTATAATTGAGAGGGGTATTTCAAAGGATAGTTTAGTCCAATCTCATTGATTGTCATCCCAAAGATCAATCACCTTTAGACATTTTTCTAAGGGTGAGAGGGCCCTGAACTATATGCCTAAAAGGAGGGTTATTAGGGATCCGTTTGAAATTCCATAGGTCTATCGAATGACCCATAGCTGGATCCCAGGCAATGGCTTTAGAACAGATATCCCCACCTTTGAAGATGTTTCTCCAGGTGAAGGTGGTTTGAGAGGTGAACTTCTTATGCTTATGTCTATGAAGAAGGACTTTAGCCCAGTTGGTGGAAAGATTGGAGAACCTCCAGGAAAGACTAGCTAAAAGGGCAAGATTTTTTTGCCTAGCTTTATGAAGACCTAGACCACCCTGATCAATAGGAGAAGTAACAATGTTCCAGCTAACATAGTGAAGCTTTCTTTAAGATTAGAGGATCCCCAAAGAAAGTCTCTTTGAATTTTATCAACTTGCTTACAAGACTTACTAGGAAGATAAAAGTATTGCATGATATGAGAGGGGATAGCATAGAATTGACTTGATCAAAGAGATTCTACTAGCAGGTGTAAGAAAATTGGATTTCAGTTAGCAAGTTTGGTCTTCATATTGTCAATGATATATTGAAAATCTGTAGCCGTAGGAGATTTGTTAAGGATAGAGAAACCTAGATACTTGCCAAATTGACTAGTGGAGTGGATGTTCATGGTGTGGTGAACATGGTTAATAATGGATCCAGAACAATGTTTGGAGTAAACAGCCTTAGACTTGGTACAGTTCACTTTTATCCAGAGAGTTTGCAGAATAGATCTAGACTTTGCTGGATAGTCTGAATGGATTTAAGGCTGCCTTTAGCCATTAGGGTGCTGTCATCAGCAAAAAATAAATGGAAGGGGGGGGGGGGGCAATCTTTATGGAGGATAATGGGAATCCCATGTTAAAAGATCAACCTGATGAGTGATTTAATTTGAAAGCAGTTCCATACACAAGATGAAGATGTAGGGCTACATAGGCTCACCTTGTCTTATGCCTCTTATAGGGGATAAATAACTAGTTTTAGATCCATTAACAAGAATGACAATTTGACTAGTAGTAATACAACTCATAATTAGTTTTTGGATCTTGGGAGGGAATTTAAAGAAAGATAGAGTACGCTTAATAAAAGACCATTCCATTCTATCAAATGCTTTTTTTCAAATCAAGCTTAAGAATTACACTACCTTTGGGTGCGTTTGGTTCGGGGTAATAAAATCAGGGTAAGGAAATGGAATCCCCTGATTCTCTTTGAAGTTGTTTGTTTGACCTATTTTTCCATTCTCTTTAAACTCTTTTCTTTTTCCATTCTCTTACATTGATTCCCCACCCCCCTAGGTATTTTCATTCCCTTTCCCCAATTCATTACCCGGACCCCCGACCCCGTTTCCATTCCGTTTCTGAAACAGACCCAAACATGTAGAGACAATCAGAATAATTCATTTCATTTTCATTCCTTTACAGGATTTCATTCCGTTTACCCTGCGCGAACCAAACACACCCTTTTACACCCTTTTACTGTTGTTGAGGTAGTGAAGCATCTCTTGAACAATTTATTGCATTATCACAAGTTCTTCCTTTGATGAAGCTGGTTTAAGGACTAACCATGTGGCTAAGGAAGGGTTTTATTTTGTTGACAATAATCTTGGTTATGAATTTATACATAGTGTTACATAAATTTATGGATCTGAAATTCTTGAGATTATTAGCATTATTGAACTTAGGAATCAGGCAGAGAAAGGTCTTGTTTAAATCTTGAGGAATGGAACTTATGAAAAATGTTATGGAAAATCTTAAGAACAGACCTACTAACTATACCCCAATGTTTTTGGTAAAGGTAAGGGTGAATGCCATCTGAACTAGATGCCTTATGGGGTTTGAAGGAGTATACAGCATCTATAATTTCTTGATCCTGAAGAGGCCTGTCTAGACTGGAAAGATCCACATTGTGGAAGGTGGTATGGGAATGGATAGTATTAAGCAGGGAAGAGGAGTGGTCAGTAGTGAAAAATTGTTGGAAGTACTGCAAGGTATGATCAACAATTTGAGAATGTCCTTGTTTAATACTTTAATGTTGGGTTTTATGTTATGACATTTTTCCAAACATAACATTTTCAGTATTAAGTTAAAAACTAAAATGTTGGAACAAATGTCTTTGACATTCGGAACAACATTCTGATAACAATTTTGCCCTTCTTCACGGACTGAAGCTTATCTCGTGGGTTTTTTACCACGACGGTAATTTTGACTTGGCAAGGAACTTTGGAGCAAAATAAAAATGTGGGAGAAAAAAAGTCAAAGCTTGGAGATCAAGACAAGTGAAGAACGAGTCAAAGTTGTTGAGAATTTCACTCCTCAAGCTACTGCCTCACGTGCCCTATTTTAGCTCAACCTATACAACCAATCGATGAGATTTTCTAGGACGACTCTCTACTATAAATAGAGAGGGCAGAAGAGTGAATCGATATACAGAAATTCCAAGAGAAAGAGATCAAGAGAGAGCTCTCAAAGAGATCACGATATAAGACTGGATCACTGTGTTGTCTGACGACATTCTGTCCAACATTATAATTGTTGCTTAGATTCTAAATTTGTTTTTTCATTGAAGCAATTGTAATGAGATGTTGTGCACTTCTATTTAGATAGATTTTTCAGGTATAAGTCATCTGCGACTTAACTTTTTAATTCCTTTTGTATTCTATTGTAATATTGTAAGAGAAGGAATTTATTCAATTGTATATACATATATACAATAACTTTGGTCATTGAATGTAAATTAAACTTTTGTGTTTTTATTATTTCCGCTGCAATTTAACTCTTCAAAGGTTTTTCTATTTTTTATCTAAGTGTCGTCAGTTCTAGGGGTGTTATCGGTCCGGTTCTCGGTCCGGGGCCCAAAATACTTTTTTTTAAAAACAAAATTGAATTTTCAATACAGAAATTGACATTCTCAGACACATTACCACGAAATTTGTACGTTGAAATCTATTGTATATTGCGAGATATTTAGATTTGAAAAGGGGAAAAACGTAACGATTTGGGGGAAAAGTGAAATTGATTGGCAAGATGGACGTTTTTGGAGAAATCGACTGAATCAAATTACTTTAGCCGTTTGTCCGGTTGTATCGAAAAAATACGCGAAATCAATTTTTTTTAGGTGAAACGGACATCCGAGCGCAAAGTTATGATCATTTAAAGTTTCACTAATTTACAACTAATTTATATGCCAATGCTTCAAATTAAAATATAAAGTCTACCTCACATATATTTAAAACATGTAAAATAGTCGAACATTAGGGAATATTACAATTAAATATAATTAGGACATCTTTGGGAGGAGGTCTGGGCGTCAGCGGGTCCGATGGGGCGCTGGCGAGGTCCGGATGGGGTGGGGTGTTACCGGATATTTGACCGGGTTATAGGTCCGGCTCCTTATCGGTTCAGGTAATTTTTTGGTACTCGTATCCGGATCGTTGAGGTTTTGGTCCGAAGTTCTGGCCCGCTTCTCTAATTACTGGAAGTATCGACCTCTAACAATTTCTAGTCGATTACGACGACATTATTAACGACATTTTGCAAACTGTTTCAGTAGCAAACAATTTTACTTACTGGTTGTGTTTGATTATTCCATATTATAACTCCCGGGACCCAACTGATCATCTTTGAAGAAATTAATTCTATTTCTTCTCCTCCTATTAATAACATATAAGTGAAAAAATCTAGTGTTGGCATCTCCATCTTTCAACCATTTAATTATAGATCTAGCTTTTCAATCATGTAAATATATAACCCCCCCTCCCCCCATTTAATCAGATTGATTTAAAATTTCATTAAAATCTCTTGCGAACCAATAGAAAGAAAAATAATCAAAGAGAAAAAAGAATATCTCATCTTAAATCAGATGTGTGACGACCCATCGTTCACAATTAGTGCAAAGTAAAGTCATTGCTCTCTATGCACCAGCCGGGAATCGAACCCGGGTCTGTACCGTGGCAGGATACTATTCTACCACTAGACCACTGGTGCTTCTTGCTATAGCATTTTATAGAAATCTATAATTAGAAATGCAGACATCTGGACCTGTTAAAAGAAAGACGAAGCTCTTTTCAAAGATTATATGTTACTCCCTCCGTCCCAATTTATTTGGCATCATACTTCACTTTCTATATTTAGAAATAATTTACGGTCACACATTTATATAAGACTTGTTTTGGACCACATATTTCAAAAGTCTTCATTTATTTTTTAAATTCCGTATCAAGTCAAATGGTGTCATGTAAATTGGGACGAGGAAGTAGTTGATGAGGCATGTTGTTAATCAAAATCCCATGTGAAATGTTGTATTTGCCTTATTTGTTGCTGGCAAATTGTGTGGGGATATGTGGAAGAACCCAATAACTACAATTCTTGTGCATTATATTTGCATACTGCTGGTTGTGTCATTTCCATAGCTTACTATGCCAACAGTTTTCCTGTACATATTTAATTCCGTAGCATGAAGTTGCTCATATTGACGAACCCAAGCAGCTTGAATAAAAGGAGGAGATTTGATAAAAAATATTCGGAAACTATACGAAAAATACTATAAGTTGCAATTCTTCTCATCTCATATTAGTATGATAAAAAATATAGCTTAAATTGTTGGTCAAAATTTAAATAATTTAACTCTTGAAAAACATAATGCGATAAGCATTTTAGGACAGAAGGACCGAGGGAGTAACACTTTTTAACGTATTTATGCATTTGGTTTGACGACCTATTTTATATTCAATCTCTTTTTTTTTTATAATTCTCAAAATACTCTCTAGACCTAAGTCCTTCTCCATTTCATTTTCGTCCTTCGTTATTCTTCATATACACGTACTACTTTTAACTTTTGTGAATAATTTTAAGGACATTTAGTTTCAATTAAGAAAAAGTACTTATCGGTATTTTTTATCAATCACATCACAATTACTTAATCCAAACACATAATTATTTACTTATAAAATTAATTTCAACATCAAAAAGTACTTTACAACATTATATACTTATAATCTACTTTACAAACGAGCCGTTAATATGTTGAAAATATTTATTAAACGTGAAATAATGTGAATTCTATTTAATTACGAATCGAACATTAGGGGCTCAACACGTCGGAAACGTTGTTTCCACACACGTGTACATACAATGTCAATGATCATATATTCCTTAAATAGAAGAGATATTGGTACGTATACGAATTGTTTGAGACGTAAGGATTATAGACGTTTATTGGCCAAATGAAGTAGGTTTCACGTTGGTAAATGAAGGAAGAAGTGTATAAATGTGTTTAGAGATCGGGCGCGCGTCAGCTGAGGCCACGGCGCGACTCTCAAGTTGTGGCGCCTAATCAGTGGCCACGACGCAAACTCTCTGAAATTGTGGCGCCGCGGCGCCGGTAGTCCAGAGGCTGCGGCGGAAGACGAAAAAACATGACTCTTGGGCTGGTTTTTGAGTCATTAAACCTCCATTACATCACAAATGAATTCAGCCATTAACACTCCATAATCTAGGCAATTACATGGTCATTCAAGGCCATTACATGGGCAATTGGAGAGTCATCTTCACAACACTATAAAATGAGGCATTAGGCTCATTTGCAAAACAATTGAAATCTGAAATATTTCTTTCTCTCTTGCAATCACAAAACACTCAAAGATCTTTCTTCCAAAGCAAACACTTGAGTTCCCTTTGCTCTTTTGTTTGATTGATGTTTTATCTTGAGAGATAAATTGTCATTACAACTGTTGAAAGAATATACGGAGCAATATTATCTTAAGGATAGATCAAGAATTTGGTCGACTCAGCAAGCCCTTCTATTTGATCATTTCCAAGTTTTATTACAATTTGTTGTTGTTGTTATTTTTCCGTTCTACACATTATCACTCACAAGCTTAAGATAATATTCGTTATTTCAACAACAACAAAATGTCTGCTGAAGATCAATTCAACGCTCTGAACAACACCAATGCTCAAGGCAATCCCGCTGCCTTCAATCCCAACACTCAAGACAATGATACTGCCTACTCTCCCACTAATTCATATATTCCAAATGCCTTCCAACCTGATGCGTTTGGCACAACCAGTGCCCCCACTACTCCTCAAGGCGTTCATAACGCTCAAGGTACTTACAATGCATTTGCTACTGGTCAAGGGAGTACTCCTGCTCCAACTCCCGCTGGTTTTCATCATGAACGTCCCGAAAAGCTCATGGGTACACATTTCAAGCGATGACAGCAAAAGATGTTGTTTTTCCTGAAGGTTATGGGACTAAAACGTTTCCTAACCGAAGACCCTCCACAAGTTGGGGATGACACGAACCCTCAGCCAAATAATTTGGCGGGAGGGGGCCAAGGTAACCATGTTTATGACGACATGAAGATGGTTCGTGAGGTCCATTAAGTTACAAACAGAGCACAACTTTTGACTATAGAAAACATATGAACACAAAGTAGGCCCCAGACGCACAATTTTTATAATGTGGTCTCAAATACATGTTTCATAGCATATACTCCCCTTCACATCATTGCTTACGTGAGTAACCCAATAAATTATGACTCATCATTTAGTCTATCTTAACTAGTCCACCTTGACCCGTCTATATTAGTTCATGTAAACTTTGGATGAATTAGACATTAGCTCATTTATTGATTCAGCACATCTTAACCCGCCTACCTTTAGCTCAAACGGCTCATCTCACACTCTAGTTGAAACCCGTTATAACAATTTATTTTCTTTTTTCTTAATAAAACACAAAGGCATAAAGCTGCATAGCAGATTTCTTCTTAAAGCTTACAGTTTCTTATTTTTTACTGTTTCTTTCGCAACCATTCAAGCCCAAGTCCCAAAAAAAAAATCAAATTTTCAATGAAAGTTAGGGTTAAACGTTTGTCGTGATCTGATTATTGCCTTCGCTATCGAACTCATAAACCTCAAATTTTGACCCCGCTCTCTCGGAAAAGTAGACTATTTTTAGTGCCTTAAGGGCACGTTTGGTACGATGTATTATTCTGTTGCTGGACAAAAATAATAATCTGACGTTTGATGGCGTTTCGATCGGACTGTACTATTTCTAAAAATAGTATACTTCAACTGTCATTTTTGAGACTCCCTGAACTGTACCAAAAATAAAATAAAATAAAAAAATACAATCAATTATATACTAATACTCTAATACCGTCCATTATATATTAATAGTAATACAGTTCAGTCCATTACAATATAATACAGTCCATGTAAAATTATATAATCAAATTGGACTTAGCAAATGAGCCCTAAGCGTTCTTTTGTTGGAATCTTCCAATGTTTCCAGAAGATTTAGTCCATTAAGTTACAAACAGAGCACAACTTTGCATGTCCAATACATTATTGAAAAAGATGGTAAGCAAGCGTCCTCTCAATCGGGACAAGGTTCACATACTGTTCCGGACAAAGTACAGGGTCAAATTAACCCTATGACGGGGGAAGTGGTAGGCCCTAAATACGATAAACATAAAGATAGGGAAGCACTAGCAAAATTAGTTGTTGTGGAGGGTTTGTCTTTTTCATTTCCTGAATCGTCTGGTTTTATTCATTATATGAGAGATGTGTATAATCATGCTTATAAAGGTTTTCCTAGATCAACGGTTAAGAGAGACGTGTTTAAATTTACACACGAATATCAATAATATTTGCGTTATTCATTATATCATTTAAATTGCAAAGTCGCTCTAACTTCTGATATAGGTCGTAGTATTAACGACCATGATTATTTAACGGTAACTTGTCATTGGATAGATTATAAATGGTCTATGCAAAAACGTATTTTAGCATATAGATATATAGATAGTAGGCACACTGGTGATTTTATTTCACAAAATATTTATTTAGTCTGCAATTATTACGGAATAACTGATAAAGTTACGAGTATTACATTAGATAATGCAGCTTCTAACAATTCTGTTATTTATGTTTTAAAAGAAGTTCTAACTCCGTCTTTTTCAAAACATTTTCATATCAAATGTGTGTGTCATATTTATAACTTAGTTGTAAAGGATGATCTTTCACTTTTTCAAGATATTCTTGAAAAAATACAATTTGCTATAAACTTTTTAAAAAAAAATAATAGAATTCAACAGAGAAAAGAATATAAAAAAACTTGTCACGATTGTGGACTATCTTACAGAAAAATTTCCGAAGAAGTACCAACTAGGTGGAATTCTTTATATGACCAACTAGTTGTTGCTTATGACTATAGAAAACCTATCACTTTATTTTTTAACGCTCATAATCAAAATCCAATTGATATGATTGTGGATAATGATTGGGACAAAATTAAAGATCTTATTGTATTTCTATAGAATTTTCAACGAGCAACAGAAGAATTTTCTACTTTATATTATCCTACTATTTCAATTATGTTGTTTTATATAGCTATAATATTTTTACTTCTTAAAGAATATATGGAAAAATCTGCTTATAAGGCAGCTATTAAAAAAATGTTTATGAAATTAAAGAAATATTTTATTCCTATTCCCCCTATTTATATTATTGGTGTTGTATTAAACCCGACTATTAAAGTAGACGGTTGTAAAAGTCTTATTGAAAATATTTATAACTGTATGGACGTACTACCACCTCCAACTCCCAAAAATTTAAATGTTGAGCCACCTATTGAACAAACGCTAGAAGAAGTGTTGGATAGCGTAGAAGATGAATACATAAAAGTATATCGACATTACCAGCAAGAAAGTGCTAGTAACCAACCGATTTTCGTACCATCTTCTTCTGCTTCAACACAACCTCAAAAAAGACATGTTGTTTCTGCAGACAGTATTGAAAGCTCAGAAATAGAATGTGCGGTGGTAGCACTGCTAACCAAATTAGCGAATTCGATGTTTTTGTTTTGCAGGGCACTTTAACTTACCAAGCAGTTGTCAATGAAGACGGAAATGAAGACTTGCTGAAATATTGGATGCAGAATGAGAAGACATTTCCGACATTTTCAATGATGGCCCGAGATATTTTGAACATTCAAGCGTCATCAATCGTTTCTGAAAGCGCTTTTTCTGCAGACAGATTTCAAATAGGAGAGCACATACATTCATTAGTCGGAGACAACTTGAAGATGGCGGTACTATTGATCGGTGTATTTTATATACATTTTTTGAGTCATTTTTAGTTAGTATTTTACTCATTTTATTTATGTTTAGTATAGTATTAGGGTCGTTTTCCTTTCTTTTGTGTCACAGCGGTCAAAAATGGAGAAATGACGAAAAGAAGAGAAAATGAGCTTAATTGAGATGGAATTGCACACAAAAAGGGTCAAGAAATAAAGTCTAAGTTAAGGGAATTATAGAGAGATCGACGAAGACCGACGAACAAAGGGCGAAGAACGAAAAATCCGGAAGAATTCCGTCACCAGAGCAGCGGCGCGCTTAGCGGCCAGCGCACCAGCTGGCCGCCCAACTATCTACGATTTTCAGCCACGCGGGAATTATGAAATCTTGGCGAATTTGACATGTTTTCAGAATCCTAAAGGGATTATTTTTCCTACCTAGAGGGATTATTTTTCCTACCTAAAGGGATAACTTTTCCTACCTAAAGGGATAACTTTTCCTACCTTAAAACCCTTACCTAAAAGGATTCTAATAACTTTTCCTTTCCTACAAATCTCTAACCCTTCACCAAAAGGATTCTTTGGCTATAAATACTATACATCATTAGAAGAATTATTCATTCTCCATTCTACCATTCACCATTCTACATCCATCCTTCCACCAATCCACCTTGTAAATATTCTACAACACAACCTCGATGCTTGGCTCGAGACTTCTTAGTAATTTTCTTTTCTTTTTCTTTACTTTATTTCGCTTTTATGATGAACTTTGAATTAGTTCTTGTCATATTTATGGCTAGAACTAATTCACTTATAGGTTTTCTATGTTGAATTGCTTGAAACTTATGCTATAATTTAACGACGCTTATGGTTGTTTTTCTTATTGAGAGATCTATCCAATAATCGAAATGAATTCTTGGTAATTAATTGACAACTAATTATCACTATATGATTTCTAATCAGATTCTGAAAAGGGGGGATTGTGAATATGCTGTAAGTTGGGTAGACAGGCTTGAATTGGGGATGAAAATACCTCAATTAGTTTTGTAGTGTTGATGAGGCTTAACAACCCTAATTTTGCGCATTGTGCGTGACGGCCAACTAGGTTTTGTTCTTAATCCTTCTATGAGTTACCCTTATCGTAAAGTTAGGTAAGGAACGATCGAGGTTGAGTGTTTATATAACTATCGGGAGTATAAAGCGATTTAAGAACCCGCTTTCTCCAAAGAAGAATACCATAAGTAATGCATTAATGAGTAGCATGGCGGATAGTGAGGATACATGAAGCCTATTCTCATTACAACTGAAGTAAACCTTTATAGCTTTTATAATTCGTAGTTATAAACAACCAAATCAATTATCAATTCGCCAAATAGATACTAGAAAATAGATAGTTGGTACTTGAACCCTAATTCCAGAGGACGATATTCGGTCTTATCTAAGACTATACTACTTGATACGATAACGTGCACTTGCGTTTAAAAGTGTGTGCATATTACGCGCATCAAGTTTTTGCATATTACGCGCATCAACTATTCAGAGATTGGATACGAGCGAAGCGAAGAAGGTGCGGTCACCCATAGATTAACGAAGAAGAAGACGAAAACTACAACGACATCTTATCTGAAGGCATGAGTAGCGACGTGGAACAATTTGACCAAGATATACCAATTCCAACCGAAGAACCACACGAAATTATAAAAAAACTAGAAAAAGTATTTTCAAATTGGTAATATATTTCATTGCAATTTTAGTATTTTTTTCTATGTCTTTTGCAAAAAAAATCAACAACAGTACACTACAATGTTGTAATTCTGAATCTTGTATATTTCAATGAAATAATTAATAATATAAGAGACACAAAACAGTATTTTTTTTTACACTCTTCTTGTCTTTGTTTAATTATTTAGTTTATAAATTTATATGAGTATAATACTATAATAGTATAATATGAGTATATGACTATCACTATAATATGACTATATGTTACTTTGTTAGTAATTTAGTATTTTTAATTTAGTGGAATTTTTTTAAAAAAAAAATGTCCCATGGTCCCGTCCCGACCAGGCCTTACCCTACCGGGGCCTAGTGCTTGGGGCGGGACACGATATCGTCCCGTAGTACTGGGTCACTTTGGCCGCCCGGCCCGCCTTCTCCGTCCCGACTGCCTCGTCAGGCCCGCCTATCCGATCGATGGGCGGCGATTAGGCGACCACATAAAAACATAGGAACACAAAGTAGGCCCCAGACGCACAATTTTTATAATGTGGTCTCAAATACATGTTTCATAGCATATACTCCCCTTCACATCATTGCTTACGTGAGTAACCCAATAAATTATGACTCATCATTTAGTCCATCTTAATTCGTTCACCTTGACCCGTCCATTTTAATCTATGTAAGCTTTGGGCGGATTATGCATTAGCTCATCTATTGATTCAGCACATCTTAACCTGTCTAACTTTAGACCAAACGACTCATCTGACACTCTAGTTGAAACCCGTTATAACAATTTATTTTCTTTTTTCTTAATAAAACACAAAGGCATAAAGCTGCATAACAGATTTCTTCTTAAAGCTTACAGTTTCTTATCTTCTTTCACAACCACTCAAACCCAAGTCCCAAAAAAATCAAATTTTCAATGAAAGTTAGGGTTAAACTTTTGTTGTGATCTGATTATTGCCTTCGCTATCGAACTCATAAATCTCAAATTTTGACTCTGCTCTCTCGAAAAAGTAGACTATTTTTAGTGCCTTAAGGACAAGTTTGATACGATGTATTACGCTGGACTGCACTTGACAAAAAAATAATACTGATGGGCGTTTTCAATCGGAATGGACTGTACTATTTCTAAAAGTATTATACTCCAACTGCCATTTTTGAGACTCCATGGACTGTATCAAAAATAAAATAAATACAATCAATTATATATTAATACTCTAATACCGTCCATTATATACTAATAATATCTGATACGATCATTCTGATACAATCTGATCAAGTACGAAATTATATAATCCAATGAGACTTAGCAAATGAGCCTTAAGCGTTCTTTTGTTGGAATCTTCGAATGTTTCCTGAAGATTTAGTCCATTAAGTTACAAACAGAGCACAATTTGACTATAAAAAACATATGAACACAAAGTAGGCCCCAGATGCACAATTTTTATAATGTGGTCTCAAATACGTTTCATAGCATATACTCCCCTTCACATCATTGCTTACGTGAGTAACGATAATCTAGAAGATGAACCACAAATTGATAAAAGATCTTGACCGTCAATAAAATTTTCTGATTAACTAAGACCCCTTGAAATAGTTTGATCATGTTTGATCAAGATGCACCGGTTTATATGTGTGCGCAATAATGCATATTCTAACATTTTGCAGCAAGGTGTCTCTCTCCAGACCCCACATCGTAGATTTTCACTGAATATGCTATTGTTGTTATAACATTTTATAGCAGGTAAAGCATCATTCGACCTGATACCATTTTTTTTTTCACTTTTTACTTTTGTCGAATTAATAACGATTAGCTAAGAAAAGAATACAATGAAGCAAAAATTTGTATAAGCAATCCGACTACCTTAGATTAAGTTATTGTTACACTTACATAGTTACATCTAAATTCAGTATTTTATTCTATTGATTTTAGTTTATTTAAAGACTTGTATGTCAGTGCAAGAATAAATGTGAGACTTTTAACAGTCCTAAACTCTCTTCTTACATCCAAAATAACAAACGTGTTCGTCTCATATTATGCCACGTTTCTCTTCCTACTCATGCCACGTGTAAACGCGTGTCCTCATCTCTAACTACAGTGTTCACACACGGATTTAAAGATATTATTATTGACCTAATAACAATATTTTCCAAAATATCACCTATATATATATGCTAATGCTTTGTTCTCCAAAAAATCTCAGTTTACTAAGGCGATTTTCTTCAATTCTAAGGTCGACCCATTTTGATTCAGTATCTAATCTTCCTATTTTACCTTTTTCAAAGCCAATCCATACAGTTTTTCACCGTTCTGTATCTCCTTTTCTTGTTAAACCTAAGAGTTTTGTGTTGTTGGGTTTAAGATCAAATTATACCATGGCTAGTCAATCCAATAAGCCTCAATCTGTTTATGACTTTACTGTTAAGGTTAGCACTTTGATTATTTTGATTTGGGTTTTTTTTCTTTTTAAATTGGTTAATATTGCTTATATATGTGTTTATGGTGGTGAAATTGACTAATTGTTTTGGAAAAAGATTTGTTCTTTTTGTTTTATCGGTTTTGAATTAGGAAATTGAGTTATGTGGCGTGATTTTTACGGTCCCTCCGTCTTAATTTATGTCTCAATTTATGTGATTTAGTTTTAGTTTGATTCGGCCCGAAATTTAAGAAATAGTAAAAGTATACTTTTGAATTTTGTCTTCGTAATTAAGATATGTATCATGAATTGAAGTATCTTTTGAATATTGTGATTTTAAACTTGGTTCTTTTAAAAGCGACGCTCTTTTTGAACAGGATAAAAAGAAAAGTAAAACACTTAAATTTGGACGGGGAGTACAATTTTTGGGTTAATGGGTGATTGAACTTTGTTTTTGTATTGATATGAATCACAACCAACATAAGCAAATAATGTGAAAGATCGTTCATTTTTGTTTTTTTTGTGTAATGGTTGCTCATTTTTTGTTTTAATTTATGTTTTTGTTTATTTTCTTGTGGTCTGTTAATTGGGGCTTTGAGTCTTGAGGTATTGTTTTGAGTTTGTGGGTTGGTAAATGATTAAAAGACCTTGTTTTTTGTATAAATATGAATTACCAAGATAAGCTAACAATGTAAAATATCAGACATCTTTTATTCACTTATATTTTTTGTGTAAAGAGAGAAAGCCATGTTTGTAGATAGTTGGGATTACTTGTTAAATGAATGTGGTTGAACCACACACACATCTTATATGGTGTATACTTTTCAACCATCTAAGTGTTATTAGTACTAGTGATTTGACTTATCAGGGAGAAAATAAATAAATGAACAGAATGTGTAAACTTGTGATATATGGTATTAACTTAGTGCTAGCAGCAAACTAAGGCCTGTTGCAGTATTTGTTATCTGAACTTGGGGATTGTTTTCGTTTCTTTATTGTCAAAAATTCTGGTTTCAAGTCGCTTTTGATTTTAATAAACACGGCATTGATTGAGTATAGTTCTTTTTCAGGATTTATACTGTTTAAGCTGTAATCTTGATAAGATATTGGATGACTTAAAGCTCTTTTAATTTTTACAGGATGCTAAGGGCAATGACGTTGATCTCAGCATTTACAAGGGAAAGGTTCTTATCATTGTCAATGTTGCATCACAGTGGTATGTATTAAGTTGCATAGTTATTCTAATCATTATATGTTTGAGACCTCTTTCTCCGTATTCTGAGATTTCTGTTTTGGCAGAGAAATGACTCATCTGTTTTTCTTTCCTTGTAATTGGTTAAGTTTCTGTGTGTAGTCTATCGTAGAATTGACTGAAAAATCCCTGAGTAGACGTCCAACATTGACCAATGACCATTGGTCAGTGGAAGAAGTGATACTAATTATTCACTTCTGTTTATTTGCATTTGTGGTTTCATACTCAGATTTCTGCTGGTGTATGAATACAGTCTGCATTTTATGGACCTGTTATATTTCCATGTCTGCTGTAAGATCAAGTTAATGTGGTCTGTTTTTCCGTAGTTCACCGAACATAAAGTTGGCATCTCTCTTTCGTGAAATTGAACTTAAACCTTATAATCCTAATTATTCTCACATTGGATAAAACGTTCCTTTCCTCGAGCTCAAAATACATTGCAATTCTATATAAACTGATTGGGCCAAACCAATGTGATCATGTAGCATTACTAAAACCGGATCTGATCACAATGTTCTACTGAGTTATTGTTTGATTCTCTGGTACGTGGCCTGATGTAATCTTTCTTACTGTGCTTGATCCAAAGATACAGACTCAACCAAACATTTGCAAATATCAGTAATGACAAGTTAATGTCAACTTCAGATATAATGTTTTGTTTATTTCTTTGTACTTTTATCTCATTGCGAAGTTTACTCTGGAAGGTCAGAACATATATTGTTGTATTTATGATGTTATTCTGATATTGTTTTAACATTTGCTGATGAGTGTAAACTGATTTCATTTTATAATGCAGTGGCCTGACTAATTCAAACTACACCGACATGACTGAGCTATACAGGAAGTACAAGGATCAAGGTTCGACTCAGTTCTCTTAAATTTGTACCACTGATGAATCAAACTAATTAGAAAGAACGCTCTCTTTTATTAATTCCTCAGCAATGAAGGCACTTAACCTTAAAAACATTTACATTGCAAAGAGAACTCAAAACAATATTTGTTTGTTCCCAAGTCAGTTTGTTAATAATATCTCCTCCTTCCTGTTACACAGGTTTGGAGATTCTCGCATTCCCTTGCAACCAGTTTGGTGGACAGGAGCCAGGAAGCATTGAAGATATCCAGCAGATGGTTTGCACTCGCTTCAAGGCTGAGTACCCCATATTTGATAAGGTAGCAATAGCACAAAGACTCCTCTTCTAGTCCGTGCACATCATTCCATACTTGTGTAGCACATTGGCTCAATTCAAGAATGCTACAAGTCTCATTACATCTGAAAACAAAAGAAACGACTAGTATGTATTAACAGCTTCTCTCTCTTAATGATCTAGGTTGATGTGAATGGCAATAATGCTGCTCCACTGTATAAGTTCCTGAAATCAAGCAAAGGTGGGTTCTTTGGGGATGGTATCAAGTGGAATTTCTCCAAATTCCTTATTGACAAAGAAGGAAACGTTTTCGATCGCTACTCTCCCACCACTGCTCCTGCCAGCATGGAGGTAAGAATTCAGTCTCCTCTCCTATGGTTGTCTTTCCTTGCTCTAGACTTGCTCATGGACAATATGACAAAAAAAATCTCTTTGTATATCTCTGCAGAAGGACATCAAGAAACTCTTGGGGGTTGTTGCTTAAGCTCTGGATTGCACTGTTTCTGCATTTTGTGCCAGGAATAATGAGCGTATTATAGTGAATAAGCTCTATGTTTGATGTATTTTCTTTTTTCTTATTTAGCTAACACTACGACATTGCTACATATTCAACTTCAATATTCAATATATTTCTATTCACAAGTATTAACCTTTATTCCATGCACTTGTAGACAGTGTTGGTACTGGGAAGAGATATTAATGTTAATGTGGATTGTAGAGTAAGACAACAAGTTGTAGGAAGGACTTTTGACATTCAAAATTTAGCCTTTATCTTAGTATTGGGAAGAAAGTAAGAATAACCACTAGGAAAAGTAATATTTGAGATGTATAGGATTTAAAACATATGATGACAAAAGAGCCCGTTGTTATAATAATGGCGGAATGAAGACTCATGGCAAACATGTTTTTCTGAAATGTATCGGTAGAAGAGGCACTGTTTCGTAAACTCTTGAATGGAAATATCGTGCCGGGTGATTTAGAGCACTTTGAGAGATTTTTGGGTATCGTAGGTATAAAGTTTGAGGGGGTTAAAGGAGGCTATCTGAGAAGGGTGAGGCATCTCAAAATCTTAAAACATGTGTTCACCCTTAGTTTTTAGAAGATTGCAAGTGAAGAGAAGAAAAGAAAACTTTTCATTTCAAACTGCATATACACATCCATAATTTCATAAAATCTTAAGAAGCAACAAAAGTAACAAGTACCATTAATGGAGCTTAACTTCGTCACACCCGACAGATAATATAAATAACTCATTCACAATTTCATAATCTTAGAGAAGCAACATAATTAACAAGTACCATTAATGGAGCTTAACAGATAATATAAATAACTCATTCATAATTTCATAATCTTAGAGAAGCAACATAATTAACAAGTACCATTAATGGAGCTTAACTTCGTCACACCGACAGATAATATAAATAACTCATCCATAATTTCATAATCTTAGAGAAGCAACATAAGTAACAATAAAGCTTAACTTCGTCACACCGACAGATAATATAAATAACTCATCCATAATTTCATTATCTTAGAGAAGCAACATAACTCATCCATAATTTCATAATCATAAGTAACAAGTACCATTAATGGAGCTTAACTTCGTCACACCCGAGAGATAATATAAATAACTCATTCATAATTTCATAATCTTAGAGAAGCAACATAATTAACAAGTACCATTAATGGAGCTTAACAGATAATATAAATAACTCATTCATAATTTCATAATCTTAGAGAAGCAACATAATTAACAAGTACCATTAATGGAGCTTAACTTCGTCACACCGACAGATAATATAAATAACTCATCCATAATTTCATAATCTTAGAGAAGCAACATAAGTAACAATGGAGCTTAACTTCGTCACACCGACAGATAATATAAATAATTTCATTATCTTAGAGAAGCAACATAACTCATCCATAATTTCATAATCATAAGTAACAAGTACCATTAATGGAGCTTAACTTCGTCACACCGACAGACAGATAATATAAATAACTACACTTTCGAGTTACTAGCATGATCAAGGCAAACTATGTAAGCCTTGCCATCAGAATATTTCATATTGTAATGATAGCCAACAAGGAAGTCTGTATCCTTCCAATATACCAAAAAAACAAGAGATTAGATCAAATTCATTAATCAGACCAAAATATGTCCATCAAACCATAGTCAGGGTCATTTTTAGAAACACCCAATTTTTTCCAAACAGCTTCAGAACCATCAACAATATTATTCTTACAACCTCTGCCTGTGGCACATTCATCAACAGCCATAGCTTTTGTACTCCCATGTTTTGCGTAAATTGTAATTTTTTTCGAAACATCGTTTCCTTTTACTGTACCATCCAGTTGATAAAGCCACAATTGGAATAGAATTATGGTAATATTTACCACTACATTCTGATGGACCACCTTCTGAGAAGTCATTAACTGTTAACATTGCCTTCATACGACCATTGTGCTTTTGAGCTTCAACAATTAATGTGTTACTAAAAGCCATTGAAATAAAAATCAAGAAAGCAACAAACTGAAATAGGCTGAAGTGAGTACTCTTCATATTTTTTAACTTGTGTGGATTTTCTTTTTTTGTGGTGAAGAGTTGATATAACTGCTATGGTATTTACAGAACAATTTGCCACCCAACAATAAAAAGGACAGTCGGTCAAGATAAGGCTCTCACATGTGGTCGGGGAAGAATGGACTATAAGGATCTATTGTACGGAGCCTTACCTCACACTTCGAAGGTAAATAGAGTTGGTGATCTAAATCCAAACCATGGAACATAACGAGGTAAAAATACCAAGAAAGTAACGGCACAAGAAAAGTTACAATGTCTGAGAACTTCTAGGACAAGGATAGTCTTGGCTTTATTAGATTAAAAAAAAACTAATCATACAAGTGAAATATCTGTTCTTTGTTTTGTAGATGTGGCATCTTTGAAAATTTTAGTTTCGTTGTTTTATGTAATTAAATGAGTAGTTTTGGAGCTTCTTAAAAATTTGATCAGATGATATGTCTAAATTACACCTCCGAAAAAGGATGTAAAGCGGTCGAATAAGGATGTAAAGCGGTCGAATGCAAATATAGAACCCAATGAAAGTTGAGGTCGAATCTCACATAAAATATGACAAGAAACGTACAATTTAAAAGTAAGTCTAAACGCTTAATCAATATTTTAAAGGAAAGAAAATAATTATTTATTTTTGTAAACTAAGTTCTACAATTGAGTAACAAGTATTTGAATTAAAGACTGTTACCATCTTGGAAAGGATGCTTTTGATCTCTCTATTCGACACTTCCACTTGCCCACTCATTTGGGATGGTAGGGCGTAGCCACCTTAACTTCATACTTCTCAAGAAGAGCTTTGAACAATCGATTGCAAAAGTACGAACCCCCATCGCTAATGATAGACCTAGGAGTACCAAATCTCAAGAAGATGTATTTTTGCATGAATGCAGTGACACTCTTTCCTTCATTATTTGGAAGTGTCATGGCCTCCAGCCATTTTGACACGTAGTCAACCGCCACAAGGATATACTTATTGTGAGTTACAATGGATGTACGGAAATAATATACAACTATTACTAGTGCTTCGAAAGGGTAAACAACGGAATTACAATAGCAATAAACTTGAAGCCAACAAGAGTTGTGGCAACAATAAGCTTTTGTTGTCTTGATCTTCATTCTTCAATCAATCTTGAAATCTTGGATCTTCGTTCAACTGCAGCAATCCCCTTGATCTTTATAACCCGAAACCAAAAGACACTAAATCTGGTAGCGTTACAGAGGCGTTGTTGAGTCGAGTGATATTGTCCTTAAGACATTATTGCCCCGTATATATCCTTTTACGACGATGGACAACTGTCTCCCAAGATAAGACAGCAACTAATAAATGAGAAAAGGAAACTCAAGTGTTTCTCAAGAAGAACCTTTGAGTGTATGAAATAATACTTAGAGAGGAAGAAGATTTTCAGAAAATCTGATTGAGTGTGTCTCCAATTGAGCCAAAGGGCTCAATATATAGTATGATGAAGATGACTTCCCAACTAGCCAAGTAATGATCTTCATTAGCCATATAATGACACTTATTGAGGGTTATAACTTAGCGAATAATGGCTGAATTCAAGTGCCAAGTAATGAAGGATCAATGCTCAACGAGCCCAAAGTCAGAATTTTTGTCTTAGTCAAGCATTACGCCGTCAAGCGCTGCGGCCGCTGGGGCGCGCGGCACCGACTTCTTGTGGCTACGGACACAAGTCACCGCGTGACGGCTAGAAAGTCGCGGCTCGACGGTGGTTCTGTGCGCGACGCCACGACTCGCGGTGATTTCTGACTCGTTTCATCTTTTACACATCGTACACTTCTTCCTTCATTTACCAACGTGAAGCACTCGTCATTTGGCCAATAACTGTCTATCATTTCATGTCTCAAATATTTCGTTTACGTACCAATATCTCTTTCACTAAGGAAATTTACGATATTTGGTACAACGTATGCACGTGTGTGAAAACGACATTTTCGACGTGTGGGCCCCAATTATTCGAGTCATAAATAATAGGATAAACTTTACTTAATGTTAATAAATTTTCAACAATCCCCTCTTGAAAGAGGTTTTGCCGCACCCACATGGTGCCTTTCTAGCAATCTTTCGACGGATCGATGTTGCATCTAGTTAGGTAGCCGTGGCTTTGAACCTTCCATAGTAGAATACAATCGGACTTACTTACTGCGCGGTGAACGTGATGTCTTGAACCGTCAGTGTTTAGTGTAAGTCAAGAAAACGGTACCAACACAACAACTTTCCTTACTCTGTTCTTTTTAATGTTTTGTCCGTTGTGGTCGTGGACATACTTGGATTCTTAAGTGTGTTCATTTGAGGCGGTCAGTCCTCGCACTTAAATAGGTGATCTCCTACAAGGTATCCTGCTATACTCCACTTCACAAGTGTTAGACAACATTAAAGTGATATAAATTCTATGGTATTTACAGAACAATTTGTCACCCAACAATAAAAAGAACAGTCTGGTGCACTAAGCTTCCGCTATGCGCGAAATCGAAAAAAAGGCTGAACTATAAGGATCTATTATACGGAGTCTTACCTCACACTTGGAAATGTAAATAGTGTTGGTGATATAAATCCAACCTTTGGAATATAACGAGGTAAAAATACCAAGAAAGTAACGGCACAAGAAGTTACAATGTCTTTGAACTTCTAGGACAAGGATAGTCTTGGCTTTATTAGACTAAAAAAACTAATCATACAAGTAAAATATGTTGAACTCTGTTCTTTGTTTTGTTGATGTGGCATCTTTGAAAATTTTAGTTTAGTTGTTTTATGTAATTAAATAAGTAGTTTCGGAGCTTCTTAAGAATTTGACCAGAAAATGATGTAAAGCGGTCGAATGCAAATATAAAACCCAATTATATTTCTACCCATAATTAGAATATATTTCATATATTATGTAAATATAATTATGGTAAGACTAGGATTCCTCATTTGTATAGGCTTAGGATTCCTATTGTATAAGGGATGAATATTGTACTCTATATATATTTTGATATTAATGAGAAAACTCCCCAATGGAGATTAATATCATCTTATATGGTATCAAGAGCCTAACACAAAATCTTAGAATTTTTAGGGAAGTTCCGCCGCAGTACCTCCCCCTCTCCTTCCAAAATTCTTGGTTTTTCTTCTTCATTCATCTCTTCTCTAAATGGATACTCAGGATTCTTCCAATACTTCTAAGTTCTAACGCTTCTACCTCCACAAATTCCACCACCACGTTGTCATTCTCTTTTCATCCAGCCCTAACTGTTACAAACATCAAGAACTCTATTCTCATTCTTCTTGATAAAAAAAACAGTCAGTATTCTCACTGGGTTGAACTGTTTCGTAATCATGCATGTCTCTATAACGTGCTTGATCACATCGATGACACTATTCCGCGCCCTCCGGAGGTTGATGAGTCTACTTGGCGTCGTCTAGACGTTGGCGTCAAACAGTGTATTTATGATAGTATTTCTCAGGATCTTCTTCTTACTACCATGAAATCTGGCGCCACAATCCTTGATTTATGGAACCGCTTAGAGGAAATCTTTCAAGATAACAAGCACACTCATGCGGTGTATTTGGAGGAACAATTTAACAATACACGACTTAAAAATTTCTCCAACATGACTAATTACTACAGACAGTTGAAACTACTGCGAATCAACTCTCCAACGTCGACACGCCTGTCTCGGACACTAAAATGGTGTTGCAATTGATTGCGGGCCTTTCCAAAGACGACTATGATACGCTAGCCACCATGATTCAACAGACAGATGCGCTACCCAGTTTTAACAAAGCTCGCTCGCAGTTGTTGCTCGAAGAGACTCAACGTGCTAAGTAGGATGAGCACAATCAGAAGGTGTTAGCTATCGAAACCCGCCCTCAAGATCCAACGCCTCCAGAAAATTCTCAACTGCAGCAGGGACGCGGTGGCACAGAGCCGCGGCAGAGGAGACCGTGGTCGTGGCAAGGGTCGCGGACATCAGAATCAGCAGCAACAACAACAGGACCCGCAGAATCAGTTGAGCGTCGCGACGCCCCAACAACACCATTCAAAGCTGCGGCGCGCGCGGTTCGATGCAACAACCGCCCGGCGGTACTCACCACGGGTTGTTGGGCCTGCTCTCGACCCGCCGGCAGTTCGAGAATCGCATGAAAGCCCACTTCATACGACTAGTTCGGCCACCGCCCGACGCGGCACTCCAGAGTTGGGTCAGGCCTTAATATGCAACAGCCTGACAACAACTGGTACATGGACTCCGGTGCCACTTCTCACCTCACCCGGTCTGCAGGTAATATTCTCAAACTGTTTGGTTTAAAGCATCCTCAATTTGTGACAGTTGGTAGTGGTCATCGCATTCCAGTAAAGGGTTATGGTACATCCTACACACTACCTCCTAATCCATTCCCTCTTAAAAATACCCTATATGCCCCACATGTAATTAAGAATCTCATCTCTATCCGCAAATTTACTCGTAATAATTTTGTCTCTGTTGATTTTGACCTTTTTGGTTTCACTGTGAAGGATCTTCATACGGGGACACTTCTTACGAGATGCAATAGCATGGGGGATCTATATCTATTCACTCCCACCTCCGCTGCCAGATCTAGCTCTCCCGTCTCTCTAGCGGTCATTTATTATTCCACATGGCATAATAGGCTTGGTCATCCAGGAGTCACAGTTTTCAATTTTCTTAGAGGCAATAATTTCATTACTTGTAATGAGAAACTTGCCCAAAACTGTGTTTATTGTTCTTTAGGCAAACATACTCGTCTTCCATTTAAATCATCTACTAGTGTCACTTTTGCACCTTTTGATATCATACATGCCGATTTATGGAAATCATCTGTTGCTAGTTCTCTCGGTCATAAAACTATGTTATCTTACTAGATGATTTTTCTCACTTTGTTTGGGTTGTATCCTCTCAAATTTAAATCGGAAGTGTTTGTCAAATTTCTTTTGTTTCGAACTTTCATTCAAACACAGTTTGAAAAAGGTATAAACTCTTTTCAGTACGATAATGGTCGTGAATTCAATAACTCTATATTTCACCATTTTTGTACTAATAATGGCATGGTATTTCGCTTCTCCTGCCCCCACACCTCTCCTCAAAACGGTAAAGCTGAAAGAATCATCTGCACCATTAACAATATGATTCGCACTCTATTGATTCATGTCTCCCTACCACCGTCCTTCTGGGTCTATGCTGCTAAAATGTCAGAATACGTTCTCAATATTCTCCCAACTAACACCCTTCACAATATGACCCCTACCGAAATCCTCTATCATAGTGTCTCATCTTATGAGCATCTTCGGATATTCGGTTTTCTATGCTATCCTAACATTGCCTCTACTGCCCCTCACAAACTAGCTCATCGGTCAAATTCATGTGTCTACCTAGGCTTCCCGCCGAATCATAGGGGTTATCTATGTTATGACTTGTCCACTCTTCAGATCCACATCTCTCATCACATCACATTCGACGAGACCCCATTCCCCTATTCGAATCTTAAAAAGTTTCAAAAATCGGATTATTCTTCTCTTGACGAGTCTGTCATATCTCCAATCATTATCAGTCAACTATATCATAGCACTGCCACAGAATCACCATCTTTTCCCAGTAGTTCTTCTTCAGCGTCAGTGTCGTTGTCCCAAGGGTCAGCGTCGCGGCGCCCAAACTTTATAGAGGACAGTCAGTTGACAGCGTCGCGGCCCTGTGATTTGGCGCCACGACGCCTAAACTCCTGCGAGCAAATTTCCTCCAGCACCGCGGCCCTTGATCACGGTGCCGCAGCGCCTCTGACGGCGTCTCTCCTCCTTCTCCCTATCCAATCAATCCCTCAGTCTCGGCTCTTTCCACTCAGCCGACACAGCCTCTCACTGTCTCCACTCACCAAATGGAAACTCGTGCCAAACATGAAATCTTTAAACCCAAAGTCCAATTTAACTTGTCTGCCCAAACCACTTCTCCAATTCCCAAGAACCCTATATTGGCTAAACAAGACCCTAATTGTAATGCAGTTATGTCTGAGGAATTCAATGCTTAACTAAACAACACACATCTGATCTAGTACTTAGACCTAAGGGGGTGAATGTGATTCGTTGTCTGTGGCTATTTTATCACAAATTCAGAGACAGTGGAGATCTTGAGAGGTATAAGGCATGACTTGTGGCTAATGGCACAAATCAACAGGAGGGCATTGATTGTGGTGAGACATTCAGCCCGATTGTCAAACCAGCTACCATTCGCACAGTTTTGAGCGTTGCCATGGGCAAACACTGGCCGATCCATCAGCTTGATGTGAAGAATGCATTCTTACATGGGCATCTGAGAGAGACAAGTCTACATGCATCAGCCGCCAGGGTTCACCCATCCAGCAGTTCCTCACTATGTGTGTCGTCTCCATAAGTCACTATATGGGCTGAAATAGGCCCCCGTGCGTGGTATGATTACTTTTCCAGGTATATCTTGCAGATTGGGTTTGTATGCATCAAGACTGATACATCACTCTTCATTTTTCATCGAGATAGTAGCACTGCTTACTTATTACTTTATGTGGATGATATTGTTCGTATTGCCTCCTCCGACGGATTGAAAAATGAGATTATTGCCTTGCTTAAGTCCGAATTTGCAATGACTGATTTGAGGAAGCTGAGTTATGTTTTGGGGATATCAGGTCTGCCAACCACATGTTCTTGTGTCAGCGTAAGTATGCAGAGGAGATCGTGTACATGGCTAAGATGACGAATTGCAAAGTTTCACCTACTCCAGTTGATTCAAAATCTAAGCTCAGTGTTATGGATGGTGCTCCAGTCTCTGATCATACTCTGTATAGGAGCCTTACAGGTGCACTTTAGTATCTCACATTTACAAGGCCAGCCATTGCTTATGTTGTTCAACATGTATGTCTATTCATGCATGCCCCAGGGAGTCTCATTTCACTGCTTTTAAGCGTATCATCTGATACATTAAGGGCACACTTGATTATGATTTTCACCTATATCCCTCTGCACCAAACAGGTTGCTCTCCTATACGGATGCAAATTGGGCAGGGTGTCCGGACACGCGACGCTCCATCTCCATCTCCGGCTTTTGTGTATTTTTAGGGGATAATATGATTTCTTGGTCTACCAATCGACAGACTACCCTATCTCGCTCCAGTGCCGAGGCTGAGTACAGAGGCGTTACAAATGTAGTAGCTGAGATTTGTTAGCTCGAAAATTTGATGTTAGAACTTCAATGTCCTTTGCGTCAGACATCTATTGTGTACTGTGATAACATCTCTGCCATATATCTGTCTCATAATCTGGTTCAACATCAGCGAATCAATCACATTGAGATAGACTTACACTTCGTTCGTGAGAAAGTTGCGCTAGGCCATGTCAGAGTGTTACATGTTTCATCATCCTATCAGTATGCAGACATATTTACCAAAGGGCTTCCCAGACAGTTATTTCTTGACTTCAGATCCAGTCTCAGCGTCCGGCCTCCTCCCGCTCTGACTGAGGGAGTGTGTAAATGTGTATATTGTAGAAACAATTGTATCCCTACCCATAATTAGAATGTTTCCATATATTGTGTAAATATAATTATGGTAAGACTAGGATTCCTCTTCTGTATAGGCTTAGGATTCCTATTGTATAAGGGATGAATATTGTACTCTATATATACTTTGATATTAATGAGAAGACTCCCCAAGAGAGATTAATATCATCTTACAGTAAGTCTAAACGCTTAGTCAATATTTCAAAGGAAATGAAATAATTATTTATTTGTGTAAACTAAGATTCTACAATTGAGTAACAAGTATTTGAATTAAAGACTGCTAATCAATAAATTATCAAGTAATTAAGGTTTTAGTATCAACTGAGAAGACTAGGGTTATAGTGCTTTCGGGGTAAATATGCAATCACAATATCAATTAATTCAAACAAGGCATAGTTTTGTTCTAATTCACTGGGTGCAAATGGGTATCAAGAGGTTTCCCAACTCAATTGATATATTTCATCCAAGGCTTTCCCAAGCACAATGATGTGTGATTAAGATCACCCAATTGGAATTCAAGTTAACTAGGCTATTCCTAGCCCTAGCTATTAGGTGGGGGTTAAAGCCCCCAAATCTTTGTCAATAATATTTTTCCTAATCTCTACCCACTTTTCCAAGCTAGAGAGAGACTTTAGACACTATCAATGTTGGCCACCATTAATACACATTACAAAGCTAAAAATTATTGAAGAACAATCATACACCTAATAAATTAATTATAAACACAATTTCATGTTAAACCTATTTAGCCCCACAATCCTAGCTAAAGATTTAGCTACTCATGCTCAATGTAAAATAACAAAACAAAAAATTGAATTAAAGGTAAACATGTTCTTACAAAGATTAAAGAGAAAGAAGACAAAGGAATATCTTGAATTGGTTACTCCCAAGGCTCCTTTCCAATACAAAAATAGATATTATCCTCTGACTAAAGTTTGGAATGGAATATAATAGAATGTCCAGCTTAAAAATTTATGCCTAATATTTATACATAAGGGACAAAAAAGTACAACTAACTGTAAAAGGATCGATATGCGGCGCGAATATGGCGCATCTGAAGTTCTTGATCGCGATGCAGTCGCATTCTCATGCCCAATTTTTCTCCCTGCTCGTTATGCGGCGTGTTTGTGATCGTATTCTGAAGTATGTGACGTCGCATTTGCATCGTGTTTCTTGGTTGATTTCCTCGAGAGTATGCGAGCGCATCTGAGAGTTTACGGCGTCACATACTCATCACATGCAGCTTGATTCTATCAACCTTTCTGCTTCAGTTTGTGGACCGCTATGCGGCCGCATACATAGTATGCAGTGTCGCATTCTCTTCGTATATAATCCTGATTCATGCAAAGATGCTCCTTTGAAGCTGGAGGCTGACCGCTTGGTTGGGCGAGAAGAATCTTCCAGGGAAGTCTTAAGAATCTACGTACGCTATCAGATCGTCTGGGCCTTTTTCTACTCTTGTATTCCCTTTTATTCCTTGAGCTTTAAATACCTGAAAACACTATAAATAAAAAGGCAAAATCACTTAAAAGACATCTAAAGGTATAAGGAGTGAGTGTTAATAATCAAAAATCTCACGACTTATCACCAGACAAGTTTTTTTTTCCTGAAATGATAGTAGATTCTTTCTCCTATGTCTTTGAAGGCTAGTTACATCTAATGTCTCATATGAGGTTTATCTCGAAGTTCTCTTTATTGGAGGTAAAAAAGGATTTCTTGGTGCAGCCTCCGAAGTATTCTAGACCTAGAAGTCAACTTTTCTGTAAGAGCATTCGGTATATGTATCAGTTCATTGAAGAGCGAAAGGGTCACCCCACTAACAATTCTTAAGAGATAAAATTTTGAAGTGAATCTGATCGATGAATATGTGAGTGGTAATGTGTAGAACGGGAAAAATAACAACAACAACAAATTGTAATAAAACTTGGAAATGATCAAATAGAATGACTTGCTGAGTCGACCAAATTCTTGATCAATATTGCCGTATATCCTTTCAGTGATTGTAATGACAACTTATCTCCCAAGATAAAACAACAATCAAACAAATGAGCAAAGGAAACTCAAGTGTTTGTTTTGGAAGACAGATCTGTGAGTGTGTTCTGCTTGCAAGAGACGAAGAAGTATTTCAGATTTCAAGTGTTTTGCAAATGAGCCTAAGGCCTCGTTTTATAGTGTTGTGAAGATGATTTCCAATTGCCCAGTAATGGTCTTGAATGACCATGTAATGGCCTTGATTATGGAGTGTTAATTGACCAAATAATGGTTGAATTCATTGAGATGTTATGGAGGTTTAATGCCTAAAAAACCGGCCAGAGTCGTATCTTTTCGTCTCGTCGCAACCTCTGGACAACGAGGCCGCGGCCTGCGGGGCGCCACGGCGCTCAACCGGAGGGTTGGCGCGTAGCCTGAGAAGGCCGCGAGGCCACAACTTGAGAGTTGGTGTCGTGGCCTGCGTGAAACCTCGTCATTTGACGATAATCATCTATTACCTTACGTATCAAAACAATTCGTATCGTACCAATATCTCTTCTATTTAAGAAAATTATTATCCTTGACATTGTATGTACATGTGTGTGAAAACAACGTTTCCGACGTATGAAGTCCCTAATTATTCGATTCGTAATTAAATAGGATTAATTTTATTTCACGTTTAATAAATATTTCCAACAAAATATTTACTTCTTTCTTAAATGTAGAATCAGTTTACTATTTAACACTAATTCTTATGCACCTTTTGTTTTATTATATATGGCATTCTTTTTGTTATAGTTTATTCCAAACAGATGACACATTTCTAGACTTGAAAACTCATTCACTCTAAGCTTCATATATTATTCTTGTCGTTTGGTAGTGTGTACTAGGTGTAAATCTTAGTACAATGTTTAATTGTAAATTGAAGTTTGGTATAAGTGTACAACTAATACTAGTACTCCGTTATTTATACACATTATTTAGTATTATTCTTATGCATAGTAAATCATGGATTCAACAATATAATACCAATATTATTCTCATTCTAATACACCATATTTAATATTATTTAGAAATTATGCAATGCGTGTTATTTAATACAACAAAACAAATAATCGATAAAGAATATTGTAATTTTTGTTATGTGTGATCTTAGATATTTCATCATAACTAATCTCAATAATACTAATATACCTTATTCGGTACTCTCCTTATACATCCTACCAAGCAATTCCTAAGTGACTTGTTCTTATTCAACAACATAATTATCATGACATATCTAATATCACAAATTCAAAAAATACTTTTGGTATGTGTTAAACATTTTTCTTCTTTTCTTAAATTTCGTACTCAACTAAACACCACAATGCAAACACATGAAGTAATTTTTAATAAGCATTCTAGATGTGGCTTATTAGATAAAGTAATCGTACAAATAAAGATGTTGCAACTCTTGTATATATTGCTTTTGTAGATGTGACATTTTGGAAATTCTAGGTTGTTTTAAATATAATAGTGATTTTTTACAAGAGAAAATTGATGGTGTTTATTCACATTAGTTGTTTAAGGGTTCAATTTAAAATTGATGATGTTTATTTACATTAGTTGAAGATTTGTAAATTAAAATTTTCCGCATGACGCCATATTATTTCGATCCAAACATAAACATCCATTGCTCCAAGCAACAAAAAGAACAAGTATTATTATTATGAGATATACTGATAATGTAAAAGCTCTTTACACTGTTTGTCATAGTAAATAAGTCAAATCTTTTTATTTTATTTTAGTAGCACAACATGATTAAGGCAAGTGAGCCTTGCTATAAATTTATTGAAATGAAAGCCAAGGAGGAAGACTGATCATATTCATTAATCAGACCAGAAAATGTTCATCAAACCATAGTTAGGGTCATTTTTAGAAACACCCAATTTTTCCCACACAGCTTCAGAAGCATCAACTATATTATTCTTACACCCTTTACTTGTGTCACATTCATCAACAACCATAGCTTTAGTACTCCTCCCATTTTTTGCATAAATTGTAATTTTTTCGAAACATCGTCTCCCTTTATTGTACCATCCAGTTGATAAAGCCACAATTGGAATAGAATTATGGTAATATTTACCACTACATTCTGATTGACCACCTTTTGAGAAGTCATTAACTGTTAACATTGCCTTCATACGACCATTGTGCTTTTGAGCTTCAACAATTAATGTGTTACTAAAAGCCATTGAAATAAAAATCAAGAAAGCAACAAACTGAAATAGGCTGAAGTGAGTACTCTTCATATTTTTTAACTTGGTGGATTTTCTTTTTTTGTGGTGAAGAGTTGATATAACTGCTATGGTATTTATAGAAACAAATTGCCACCAAACAATACTTGGAATGTAAATAGAGTTGGTCATGTAAATCCAAACCATTGAACACAATGGGGTAAAAATACTAAGAAAGTAACGGCACAAGAAAAATAACGATGTCTAGGAACTTCTTTGGTTTTATTAGATAAAATAATTAGTATTATACGAGTAAAATATGTTGAAACTCTGTTGTTAGTTTTGTAGATGTGACATTTTTGAATATTTTACTTGTTTTAATATGTACTATATTTTTATATAAATAAAAAAAGTAGTAGATTTTCACTCCTCCGTCGTGTAGTAATTCTTGACATATCTTGTTTATATTTGGAATTGAATTAGTGGTCGTTATGTAAATCCAAATCATGGCTCACAATGGGAGAAAGAAACCCAATGGACAAGAACAATAACAAGCTTATACTGAATTATTTGAGCCAAGAATCATGTGGATCTCTTTCAATATGAATTATACGCAGAAATCTGTGTCATGTATATAACGTTTCAAAGGCTTGATTGACTCTCGGTATAAATCTAGCTAGGGGGTGACCTTGTAATCCAAAAATAAGTAGGAATTTCTTGCCTGCTAAGGGATTAATTCATTTTATATTAGGGGCATGGTTGTTTTGCTTCAACACCCTGCCAAAAAGTTTAGATATCATGATATTATGGCTTAATTTCTTAATCAACCTTTTTTTCCTTGAAGGTAAAGAATTTGACAGGCTTCAATATAGCAGACAAAATGCAAAGATTTTAAGAAGGGAAAAGATAATTAGAATTCTTTAGGCCATGCAGGCAGCAAAAAAAACTCATGTTTGGCTAGTTGATTTGTCTCAGAATCAAAATATTCTAAGTTACAACATAAAAGAGACCAAAAGAACTTCCACCACTTTTCCTGATTAAATTTGGTCCATCAAAGTTAAACTAAAGAAGCAATAATGCATTTTACTTCCAAAAACCACTATCCTCTCTACCTTACCACTTATCAGTATCTAAAAGGAGAATTTTGTTACTAAGTTAGCATAATCCATCATCTACTGATGGGCAGACAGTTAAATCGTTGAGCTGATCCCCTGGCGCATTTAATTTACAACAGCACATATATACAAACTCCTCATGTGCACATCATTGCAGCAAATTGTGTTATCCACTCGTCAGGTCAATCTCGGTCTGGGAATTTCTTACATCTGGTCGGGAACTTGGAGGCCAAACACTCGTACCGGACCTTGAAGTAGGATCTTGACTCAGATTGGCACCAACTGGTGTAGATGATTTTTCAGCAGACTCTTTTTCATCTTTAGTGCTACTTTCTGGTTTGTCCTTTACCTTTGGATCATACACAAAGCTGCACACGACTACCTGCAGCAGAAAAAAGAAACTTCGCGTAAAAGGGTGCCCCAAAAACCTAAGGATAGATATTAAACAAATATTAAGAAAATACCTGAACAGGGCTGGCTGCTATGAGCCTACCCCCTATAGCACCTCCAATTACATGGCCATCAGGACTACAAACTGAGATACTTATACCACCGGTGCGATTGTGTGGGCCACCAGTTTCAGCAACCAAGTACGAACCAGACAGGCATAGTATATCAAAACGACCCTGTACGGAATAGGAAACATGCAGTTCTCATGATACATGTGGAAACTGTTTTCACAAAGGGAGCCAAAAACTTTTTGGGGGAAGAGAACACAAGGGGAACAAAGTTGTTACATAGTTATCAATGTCAAGTATCAACATCCATTTACATGATGTATAAGTGTACACGCGAAAAGATTGTCTAGGCATGGAGACAGATTTGATTGACAAGAAAGACACATGGAAAGTGTTTCTACTCAAATAACAAAGTACTTGGCTAATTTCTCAATTTTGCACTTTGTCACTATCAAGTTGTATCAACTATTCAAATGGACTTGTAAAATTGCATGTATCACATTACAAATATGTGATGAAAAGAGAGGCTAGGAAAGACTAATTAACCTAAGTTGGCGATTGCTATTATGTGCATGATAGTTAGTAAAGCCAAACAGCTTTCATTACAAAACTAACAAACCAGAAAAGGATGGGTTATTTTATGAAAGAATTTTTGGTCCTATAAAAAGCGGAATTTGTGCTTGTGGAAATTGAAGGTTGCTAGCTCTTGAGTCATGGATGTAGGGGTGTACACCGGTCCAGAACCGGACCGGACCGGAACCGGAATCAGGGATTTTTCCGGACCGAGGACCGGACCGGAATATTCCAGTCTGGTCCGGGTTTTGGACCGGTTGGACCTGTTTTATTTTTTTTAAAATGCAATTTTTAATTGTAAATTTTTAATGTTCGTTTATCAATCTCATTAAATATGTTTGTTTTTCACTTATCCTTCAATATATTTTATTTCATTAAATATGACTAACTTAAAGAAAACCAACAAATGTAGTTGGTTCGTGTACGAACTACTGAACTACTGAACTACTCATTAATTAAAGCTACACACCACATAACACATTTATATTTTCTATTTGGACATTCCTGAAGCATTGGCATAAAATATAGGTAGGGAGAGAAGAAAGTAAACTAGTTGTAAATTGGTCTGAAGCATTGGCATAAAATATAGGTAGGGAGAGAAGAAAGTAAACTAGTTGTAAATTGGTGAAACTTTAAATGGTCATAACTCTGCGCACGGACGTCCGTTTCACCTAAAAAAAAAATTATTTCGCATATTTTTTCGAGACGAGGCCGGACAAACTGCCAAAGGCGGTTTGGAGCGGCCGATTTCTCAAAAAACGGCTGTCTTGCCAATCAATTTCACTTTTCCCCCAAATTGTTACGTTTTTCCATTTTCAAAGCTAAATATCTCGCGATATACAATAGATTTCAACGTTCAAATTTCGTGGTAATGTGTCCGAGAATGTCAATTTCAGTATTGGTAATTCAATTTTAAAAAATAAAATAAAAAATAAAACTGGTCCATTCAGGTCCGGACCGGAAAATTTCGGTTTTTAACCTACCCGGACCGGAAAACCGAAATTCCACATTTTGAAGGACCGGGGACCGGACCGAAATCCACCGGTCCGGTCCGAAAATGTACACCCCTAGTCATGGGTACTCCACTAAGTTGCCAGGACTTGGTATATGAGTTTTACATTGATTATTATGTCAAAGTATTTGCTAAACTTGTGAGATTTGTAGCATCAAATGTTTATCTCATGTTCATATCCATGCTTTTCAGTTCTCCATTAAAGAATTAACGTATAATTTGATACAGAACTGACTTTAGTTGCAATTTTCTAACTTGTAAGGCATAACACCGTATCATTATAGTATTAAACAAGAACGTTGTTAGACAAGTGGAAGAATCACAAGCAATATTATGTACCAATAAAGAGTTATGGCCCTTCGATACAGGAGAATTTTTAGTACACTTTAAAGACTGGATTAGAAAAAAGGAAAAAAATCAGACAGTCTGACAGATAAACATAGAACAAAAAGAAAAGCTTCACATACTTTTTGGAATCATTAAAATAAGTACAATTCAGGTCTTAAACATTAAAGCGAAATTAACTATTAAACATGTAGGTTACATGGCCAGGTAACATGTTAGTGTCACCTGAATTTGTTCTATTGAATGTTATAGAACCTACGTCGTTCTTAAACAGTTGAAAGGTCCCCGGACCCCAATCAAGTATCAACAACCCTATTTAGTGCTTTGTACAAGCTTTGAAAATGAATCTACCAATGTCATATTGCCCGTCACATTCAGACATAATCACCCTAATATTCCGAGAGAACCACCTGCTAATAAAACTTAAAATTGCAGTGCATTATCTGATCTCTCCTAATCGCAAAATCAGTTGATATTAACAGTTAGGTATTTTCAAAAGAAGCTCAAATTTCCTACGTAACACCACAAAGCAAAGAGCCCCACCCACCTCCTTTCTCTATATTTCCCCTAAAATAAAATCCACTTGGCAATTAAGGGTCGGGACCAATCATCCAACTAAAGTTACCTCCTAAGATTTGTTAACAAGAAAATGTGTAGCACCTTCCACGGTTTCAATAAGTTTGATCAAGGCAAACATCATTTTATGTTTCACTATGTTTCAAATTCTCGATAACTCACCTACTGGTATTTATCAGCCCCTCACTTCCCATAATCTTGATTAAGATCTCTACGGGTGAATACCTTATGTAAAATCCCAGTCTAAGATCTCTCAAGAACTCGCTTACTGGTATTTATAGCTCTTCAAGTCTAAGTAAGTCACAAAATAATGAACAAAGTCTAACCTCATAAGTTACAGTGGAACCAGAACTGGCAGGGGGGCGTAATGTTATAGCTGAAACTACGCCATTAGCTGATAAGATACATAAAGCCCTAGGCCTCTGCTGTGAAAATGCCAACAACTTTTCCGCAACATCCTGCTAAGTTTAAGGAGAGTGTGATTCCAAAATAAAATACAGGTTACAAAAGGTGGTGACATAGAATGTTGAGCATATGCATAGTTTAAGATCCAACATCAGTAAAATCACACTTTTCCACATCTGAAAAGCTCTTTCCTCTGGACAAACATTGTGGGACAACCTTCCCAACAATGTTAAAACGCTGTTCCTGTTTCGGTTACCAAAAGTGCTTCTTTGCATCACCTCGACTCAAGTTCCCGCCATAGGAATGAGTCAGAAAGAAAAACACAGCATTTACTTTAATTTGTTTGTCAGGTACAAAAATAACATATCATCATCACAGTTTGATTCCCTTTCATCCATGTGCCAGATTTTTTGTGAGAAAGACTTCATACACTCAGATAAAAAAAAACAAAAAAAAAAACAAAAGGGACATGTAATCAAAATACTCTGGTTATATGCTAAAGACAGTTTTGTACAATTTCTCCAAATAAATATACATACAAAATGTGGTGAGAGCTATACCTCTCCTACACCAATGTGTATAACATGAGGAGTAAAAGCCAGTCCAGCCGAACTACTCATCCATTCACCTGCAGCAAGCAAATTAATCTTCAGAAACTACGACCAAATAAATAGGATATCTTTTGAGTTAAAACTCCAATTGAGAGATAAATTAACCAACATTATTGGAAATATTGAAAAGAACTTCCCCACCTCCCCAACACCTCCATCCTCCTATCGAGAATTGATGGGGCCTAACCTCGGGAAGGAGAAGTTCAATATTATTAATATGTGATATGCAACCAACAACATGATACCGAGTGTAAAACATCCAACCAATTCAAGCAAATCCAGTTATATCACAATAGAACAAGTTTGTCTAACTAAATGAGTAAGTGAATCTGCCCGAAAAATAGTCTGAGTTGCGTGAAGTTACGTTCTCTCTTCTCATTGAGAACAAGATGCATACTATTAGCCCTGATTCTCGATGACAGGAAACACCTCATAAATGTAACATCAACATAACATGTATAGCATGGAAATGCAACAAACAAATAAATCCCTTCAGTATGCGTTAACTATGAAGCATGATTTCACAGCAATACATTAACTTTTAGTTAGCCAATAACTTACAACCACCATTCAAATTACACATTGATGAAATACAATAACCCATTCACGTTCAAATATAACTCACCAACATTAGCTAATTGTTGCTTCCACCCACTTCCGGGAGGGCGGCCCCTGATTCGCTTTGGCCCGGGAGTGATGGACCCACCACTTGAAGGGTTACTAGACAAAGGGGACAATGCTAAAGACATATTGGTCCCATCAGGACCATATTTCCTAGGTCTACCTCTCTTCTTTTTCACTGGATCACCACTACCAGGTGAAACACTAGATCCCATACTAATGTTAACCGCATGACCAAAACTAGGTGATGGGTTCTCAACTTGATATGTTGAGTTCACATTACCAATACTACCACTCCCCACATTGGACTGAACTGTAATATTATCATTTGTTAGGGACTTAAAACCAGGTGGGGTAGGTGCCCCAGACCCACCAGCAGCACCTGAACCAGAACCACTAATCCCTCTGTTGAAATAGTAAGCTGAAGAACCAGATAGTGCCATCCCTTCCCTTATATCCATGCATTTACTTAGTAAAAATTGATTCTTGATAAGGTGGTAACTTTATGGAGTTAAATCAACCAATTTAACACGGAACATAAAGTACAACCAATATCACAAAACCCAACAAAAGAAACCTAATTAAACCAAGAAAATAACTTCCTTTTAAAAAAAAAAATCCTAAGAAGGGTTTAACATGGGTCTTTCAAGAAGCTAAAAACAAGGGAAAAATGAAATCTTGAAGTGTTTGCTACAAACAGAACTACTAAAGATCATACATTTAAGCTATATTTTCAAGAATGCTCAAAATTTGTAGTTCTAAAACCCCACCAAGATAGTAAATTTGAGTGAAAAAAGTTGATAAAACTGTGCTAAAGGCACATCAAACAGGTAAAAGTGAAACCCTAGGTTTGAAATGAGAGAGGAACTGAGTTATTAGGAAAAGAGGAAGAGGAGAAGGAGGGTAAAGACAAAAGCAATAGTAGTAGAAAATTTTCAGCTTTTGAATTAAAGGAGAAGACTGCCTTTCTTTCACACAAGTAGAATAATAAATGTATTTTATTTTATTTTAGGGGGTTTGGCAAAGGGTTTAAGAAGTCTGTGTTGGTGCAAGGTCTTGTTAGATTTGTCCCATATGAAAAAGGCTTAATACATAATTAACCCTTAAACTTCTCAAATATTTCATATAAACACTCAAATTAAGTCATATTTCAATAGACATTCGGTTCCAAAAAAAATTTAAAAAAACTTGTATTTTCATTCGTATATTAGGTAGTTAAGTTAATCACATAAAATGTGTTTCTCCTTTAATTATACACATTTGTCTCAATAAACAGGAAATCCTGATACATTTTCTACTGGAGGTTACAATAACAACAACATACCTAACATACCTAGTGAAATCTCACAATATGAGGTCTGGGGAGGGTAGAGTGTACGCAGACCTTATCTCTAATTTGGTAAGTAAATAGGATGTTTCTGAAAGACCCTCGGCACATTTTTTACTAATGAGATGACATATTTTATGTGATTAAAAGGTTGATGAGTATAATTAAATGAGATAACATATTTTTATGTGATTAACTTAATTACCTAATAGATGAATGAAATATGCTCTCTTTTTTCTTCAAAATTCGAACAAAAAGTATCGAATTGAGACACTTTATTAAGAGTTGAAGTATATAATTGGAACATGGCTTAGTTCGAATGTCTAAATGGAATATTCTACCAAGTTTAAGGGGTTGGCTATGTGTTAAGCCTATAAAAATAATATATTTTCTCCGTCCCAATTTATGTGACACCATTTGACTTGACATGAAGTTTAAGAAAGAAAATGTGACTTTTGACATGTGTTGTCCAAAACAAGTCTTGTATAAATGTATGATTGCAAATCATCTTATAAAGTTAAATTGTTTCTAAATATAGATAAGTGACATTCTTTTTTGACATATAAAAAAAATTATGTCACATAAATTGGAACAGATAGAGTATTATCTTTAGCAATTTTGGTCCCTCTAATATTGCCAAAATTTGTTTTTAGTCTTTTTGATATTTAACTAAGTGTTTTAAATATTCAATTAATTAAAGCAATGCATTATCAATCCTTTTGGTACTGACAACAATAATAACATACCGAGTGTAATTTCATAATTAGGATTTGGGATGGTGTTGTGTGCGCAATCTTATTCCTACCTTGTGAAGGTAGATAAGTTGTTTTCGATAGACCATTGGCTCAAGTAAAGCATACCAAAATTAATTATGTAAAGAAAATACAACATCAACAATAATTTGAAGTAAAGGAAACAACAGATAATAAAATTGAAGAAAATGATAGTAGGAGAGTAAAATAAATTTATTATATTATCAATCGTTAGTTCGTGTTTCCTTTTTCTGAACGCGTTATTATGACTTATTCGCTTTTGTTATCATCATTTTCATACTACTTTAAAATTTGTGTCCGGTTCCGACCGTTTCTCTTGCTTTGCTTGTGCTTATGTTTATGTTTTGTCTTGAGCCGAGGGTCTTTCGAAAATAGTCTCTCTACCTACCAACGCATAGGTAAGATCTGTGTACATTGTACCCCTTTCAGACCCCACATTGTGGATTTCACTGGTATGTTGTTGTTCTTGTATCAACCGCTCCACTACTAAAATGAACCAAGAACATGTCTTGTACTCCCTCCAGATAAAAAAGAGTATTCACTAAGTAATTTGCACACCTTCAAGAAAATACTAACTTCTAGGTAAAATAAATCTTCAATAAATTTTTTGTTTGGCCATAAAAATTTAACAGATTTTGAAAATAAATCTTCAAATCCAAATTCTAGGTCAAACTTGTTTTTTGGGCCAAGATATGTATTTTGGCCTTTTAAAAAACTTTTAAAAATTATTCCAAACTTTTATATTTTATAAAAAAAAATCATATATTTATCACCCAACTAATTCTATTTCTAGTAGCTAGTAATTGTGTTATTGTTGAAAATATTTATTAAACGTGAAATAAAGTTAATCCTATTTAATTACGAATCAAACATTAGGGGCCCCACACGTCGGAAACGTTGTTTTCACACACGTGTACATACAATGCCAATGATCATAATTTTCTTAAATGGAAGAGATATTGGTACGTATACGAATTGTTTGAGACGTAAGGTAATAGACGGTTATTGGCCAAATGACGTAGGTTTCACGTTGATAAATGAAGGAAGAAGTGTATAAATGTGTTTAAAGATGAAACGAGTCATGAATCGCCGCGGCGCCAAACTGCAGGGCCACGGCGTCAACTCTCTGCAGTTTGAGCGCTGCGGCGCCACCCAGCAGGGCCACGACGCCAACTCTCTGAAGTTTGGGCGCCGCGCCTCCTGCAGGACGCGACAGCCGTAGTCCGAGGCTGCGACGGGAGACGAAAAGACATGACTCTTGGGCTGATTTTTGAGGCATTAAACCTCCATTAAATCCCAAATGAATTCAGTCATTATTTAGCTGAATTAACACTCCATAATCAAGGTCATTACATGGTCATTCAAGGCCATTACATGGGCAATTGGAGAGTCATCTTCACAACACTATAAAATGAGGCCTTAGGCTCATTTGCAAAACACCTGAAATACTTCTTCCTCTCTTGCAATCACAAAACACTCAAAGATCTTTCTTCCAAAGCAAACACTTGAGTTCCCTTTGCTCATTTGTTTGATTGTTGTTTTATTTTGGGAGATAAGTTGACATTACAACCGTTGAAAGGATATACGGGACAATATTATCTTAAGGATAGATCAAGAATTTGGTCGACTCAACAAGCTATTATATTTGATCATTTCCAAGTTTTATTATAATTTATTATTGTTGTTATTTTCTCATTTTACATATTTAACACTCACAGTTATTAGCAATTATTTGAGCTGTTTTAGAGGATCGAAGAAAGCTTTATTCCTGAAAAGCAGAGTCAATTGCAAAGTGAGTTTCTGCATTTCTGGTGCAAAATAGGACCAGAAAATTCCCATTTTTCAATTGAGATTTCGTTTCATAGTCACTGTAATTGTGTTGATTTCTGATACTATCATGATTTTAATAAAGTTGTTTATTAAAATATTATTTTTATAAATTTGAAATTAACAAGTATGTTTATATGATTGGGTATTCTTGATAGTTTTTACAAGAGAAAATACATAAAATTTGTTGGAAATTAATTTATTAAACGTGAATATAGTTAATCATATTATTTATGATTTCGAACATGTGGCCCATGCGTCGGAAACCTTGTTTCCACACACGCGCACATATTGTGCCAAGGATCACAAATTTCCTTAGTGAAAGAGATATTGATACATATACGATATGTCCGGGACATGAAATGATAGACAGTTATTGATCAAATGACGTTGGTTTCACGTTGATAAATGAAGGAAGAATTACACAAAGTGTGAATGTCGAAACTAGTCGGAAAAACCTTCTCGGTATGTGGCTGGAAGACCGAAACTCTCTGAAGTTTGGTAGCGCGATGATAACCCGCAAGCCACGGCAACTGCGGCGATTTGAAACATAGGAAGCGAATTTAAGGTGATTTTTAAGCTGACTTTGGAGTATTAATTCTCCATTATGTTGCTCATGAATTCAACAATTATTTGACTGAATTGTAACTCCACATTCAAGTCTAATTCAAGGCCATTATTTGGTATGTGGAAGGTCATCTTCCAACACTATAAAATGATGTCGCTTTCATTCTGAACAACACTGACACTCAACATTTGAAAGTATTCTTTCATCTCTTGCAATTCTTCATGACTCAAAGATTCTTCTTATAGTAAACTCTTGAGTTATCGCTTTCTCGAGAGTTTGTGGTTGTTTATCTTGACGAATTGTCGATAAGTAAAGAATTAATACGGGGCAATATTATATTAAGGATAGATTGAATATCAATCGACTCAACCAACCTTTCGTTATTTTCCATTTCAGATTATAATTTGTTGTTATTTTTCGATTTCCTTGTAATTCGCAATTTTACTCACAAAATCCCCCCCTAAACTTGTCCATAAAATTTACTCTAACACGGTAACTTTACGAGTGTTTCAATACCTCACATTCTTGTCGATAGTGTGATTAATATCCCCCTAAGAAATGACATGGCAGAGATAGTGCATTCACCTTCCTAGAAGAAAGTGGAAGATAATTTTTTGAAAAGCTGATAAAATCTTACGCATGTCATTTATTTAATGACCGACATATAATAAATACTTTTACTATTCTTTTCTTGATATAGTAATATATATTATTTGTAATTATACTATTTTTTTATTTTGAGGCAAATAAAATTTGTGAGTCCCACTTTTTAGCTTTTTAAATTTTTCTTCTCTTTATTTATTGTGCATGCAGGGATGACAATTGGGACAGACATCGTGGTAATCCGATAATAGTGCAGGGGAAACAATAAACGGGGCGGAGTAGGGTAAAATCTAATTTTTGGAAATTTGTATTAGGGCAGGGCGGATCGAGTAAAATATAATTGATCCATTTATTTGATTCTCTTTCCCAATTCAAATTAACTGTTGTTGTTTTATGAATCTCAAGCAAACCGTTTCAGATTCTGAAGTACAGAGATTAATAGAATGAGATCCTTTAAGAGTTCAAAATATTATTATCTGAGTACTTTTGAAAAATGGATAAGATTAAGAAATTAAAGGAGGAAAAAGGTGATTATGCTCCATAAAATCAATTTTCTTTTAATAATGCATACAATCAATTTTTAATTGTTTATGTCTTATAGACTTCAATCAGTAGTTTACTGTGTAGTAAAATAAACAAAAATGTTAGGTACGCAAAAACAAAGTTTGAATGTACTGCATTTCCATATCTTGATAAATATGTCAAACCCGGCAGGGCCGGATCGAAATCTAAACAGATCAAAGTTTATCTCACTCTAACTTGTCCTAACCTGCCTATTGACACTACTAGTCTTGTCCAATAATATCTTCTTCTCCATTACCACAACATCATCAATTCCATTTACATCATTATTGAATTAAATATAGAAGTTCATGAATTTAGTGAAGGAACAAATTTTATGCAAAGAAGCTTAGATTTTATAAATGAGGAATTGTTAAAGCCAAAAAAGGGAGTAAGAAAGAGGAGATTTTAAAACAGAAAAGGAAGAACAAATAACAAAAAAGAGAGCTCATGTTCAGACAAGCTACTGGTCAAAACATGAGCTAAAATAAATGATGGAGAACTAAGTGAACACTCTTTTTGGTCCGCATAAAATATTAATTAAAAGTTAATATGTTAAAAGTCATTTATCATAAAAACCAACTAAAATATATTTGTAATATACCAAATAAATTTGTATTAATTTCATAAGCAATTATTAAATTTTATTTATTGTGGAGAGTTTTGGGGTCATTGGAGGACAGTTGGTGCACCTAAAGTACAAAGATGTCTTTGTCAGATTACTATAATTAGTACATCTATTTCCTTAGGGCCATTTTCTTTCAATTTATGTCTCCCTTCAGGACTGTTTGTGTACTCTGATGAATTTAATGAGACTTTTGTGACCTTTGCTTTTTGATGCTTTTAAAGAGAGAGTCAAACTTCTTTGTAAAAAGACAAACATAATCAAACAAGGAGGGAAATTAAATTTTAGTGGGAGGAATATGTAAGAGTACAAATTCTCATTCATGCCCCTCAATTTTCTGCTAAATGACATATACGGTGTGTTTGGTATGAAGAAAAATGTTTTTTTTCCCAAGAAAATGTTGTCTTGGGAGCAAAAAAGGAGAAATCCCATCGCGAGGCACCCTCCGGCCAGCAGAGGTGGTGGAGGAAGGTAAATCGTAGTCTTCGCCCATTAGGTGGGAGACCATGTCTGGTGCGCGAGAGTCATCCCTCACAAAGGAGAAATGAACTCCCACACTGCGGCTGTCAGGGCTCGAACCTGTCTTTTTGGGAGCACTCTGCCACCCTGGAACCAACTGAGCTACACCCATGCGGGTAAAAAAATATTTTAGTAAATGTTGTCTTAAAAATACTAAGTTGCCGCTTGGCCATAGAAATTTTAAAAAAAACAAACTCATTTTTGATATTTTTGAAATTGAAGTTGGAGTTGTGGTTTACCATAGTTTTTGCAAATAACATTTTATTGTTGAAATGTACTCTTTCAACAAGATTTTAATTGTGAAAAAAATGAAAATAAGATTTTGGTTGTTTTTCAAATTTCAAATACAACTTAAATTGTATTTGAAATTTTCATGGTCAAACACTGACTTTTGAAAAAAGTGAATAATTCTTATGATCAAACGGGTTATAAGTGAGTTTCCTATATATCTTTTTAAAATTTGATAGTTATCTATAATCTAAGAAAATACTAAGGTGACTGGATGGGGAGTCGAAGTCTGGGGTGGTGGGGTGGGATGATCAAGGGTAGGGTGCAGGAATGTCACGGGCGGGTAAATCTGGTCTGCACCGCGCCTCGTGAATTGGTATGGGGATGGTTTGGTGCGTGGTGGGGAGGGTATGTGTATCAAAAGTGCTACCCGACATGTGTAGTGGGGTGGGGGTGAATTTCATATAAGACTACTTTGCCGCACTACACTTGCTTCAGATTATCCCGTATATGTTTGTGTTGGATTATTTAATTATGCTGATTTTCTGGTATTCTTAATTAGACAAGGACTTGAAATCTCTTATTCTTGTCAAGACTCTCTGATTCTTGTCAAGTCATCAACTTATTATTATTATTATTATTATTATTATTATTATTATTATTATTATTATTATTATTATTATTATTATTATTATTATTATTATTATTATTATTATTATTATTATTATTGGATCATATTTGCCCTCAACGTTTAGGAAAATGTTTGTATTTGTCCTCCGTTAATGTTTGGGATTAAATATGTCCTCCATTAGTCTAAACTTGTTGTATTTGCCCTTATTTAACTGTAACATGTCATTGGATAATCAAAATTGATCTATGCAAAAATGTATTTTAGCATATAGATATATTGATGATAGACACACTGAATCCTTTATTGCAAGAAATATTCATGAAATTTGTGAATATTATGGAATAACTGATAAAATTATGAATGTTACATTAGATAATGTTGCTTCTAATGATTATGATGTAAAACTTTTAAAAACTCGATTAACTCCCATCTTTTTTCGATAATTTTAATATAAGATGTGCATGTCATATTTATAACTTAGTTGTAAATGATGACCTAAATTTTTTCAAAAATATTATTGATAGAGTACAATTTGCTATAAACTTTATTTTTAAAGGTAATAAAATACAAAGACGCAAAAAATATAAAAAAAATTATCATAATTATGAATTACCTTATAAAAAAATTCAAAAGAAATAACGAGTAAATGTAATTATCTGTATGAACAACTAATTGTTTGTTCATCCAAATTTGGCTTTAGGCCACAAACTTGATTGAGCCGCCCCTTTGACAAAATTTCTGTTACATCCTGTTTATGCATGCGGTAAACTTGGAAAGTGAAAGAGTTAGTAGGTAGTTAATAAGAAGTGAATTATTTAAAATTAACATTTCAAGAGAAACCGAATCCGAAAGAGGAAAAATGGCTCAATTAACTTTGAATAATTTTCTTAGAATAATTTCCCTATTTTATTGACCTTTTAACTATTATTTTCTTGTATATTTAATATTAGCACTAATTATTCCTCCTCCCCCCTCCCTATTATACAATTTTATACACCTATATATATAATGTATCATTAAAAATCATACTCACTTATACAATATTGTATAATTGTGTATAAATGTGTATAAGTGCGTGTTTTTGTATATAATATTATATAATTATATTTTAATGTATATAACTACACATTATACATTTTCATACACATATATAATGTATCTATCTTTTGTTCATGTGAGTGGTAATGTGTAGAACGAAAAAATAACAACAACAATTATTTGTTAGAAATCTGAAAATGATCAAGTATGAGGGTTTGCTGAGTCGACCAAATTCTTGATCTATCATTAAGATAATATTGCCCCGTATATCCTTTCAACGGTTGTAATGACAACTTATCTCCCAAGATAAAACAACAATCAAACAAATGAGCAAATGAAACTCAAGTGTTTGCTTTGGAAGAAAGATCTTTGAGTGTTTGTGATTGCAAGAGAGAAAGACAATTTCAGAGAATTGTTGAGTGTAAGATGTCAAGTGTGTTTCCAAATGAGTCGTGTGTCTCATTATAGTGTGTAGATGATGACCCTCCAAATGACTAAGTAATGGTCATGAATGTCATGTTAATGCCTTGATTTTTGAGTTACAATTCAGTCAGGTAATGTCTGAATTCATGAGCAAAATAATGGAGAGTAAATACTCCAAAGTCAGCCCAAGAATCAGTTTTTAATTCACCTCAAACGGATTGAAGCGATCGAGAGCGCGGCCGCCGATTCGATAACTCGGCTGGGCGGGCGTCAGAGTCGCGTCCGCCCGATTCGATGCTCGCTCGGCTGGGCGTCAATTAAGTCGCGACCGCCGGGCGCGCGACCACTACTGGAGGAAGCGGTGGCCGCTTCGGTTTCGTGGTGATTTACGATTCATTTCATCTTTACACGTTATACACTTCTTCCGTTTTACCAGCGTGAAATTATTCGTCGTTTGGCGATAGCGATACATTACCTTACGTCTCAAACAATTCGTATCGTGCGATATCTCTTCCATTAAGGAAATTTTGATACGTGGCACTACGTGTGCACGTGTGTGGAAACAAGGTTTCCTACGTGCGGGCCCCCAATTGTTCGATTCATAATTAATAGGATTTACTTTATTCACGTTTAATCAAGGCCCTCAATTTGGTGATAACCCTTGACTACTAACCTAGCTTTGTACTTGTCAATAGAACCATCTGCCTTTAACTTCCGTTTAAGGATCCACTTACAACCCAACGGTTTGTGTCACGGGAAAGTTACGCCAACTCGGGTGTGGTTATTCAGAATGGATTCTATCTCACTTTAAAGCTTTCTTCGGGCGGTGCTTACAGTTGACAATCTTGATTGTCAGTGGTTAAATCTCGAACCAAGTAAGCTACAAAGTTTGGACCGAAGGACTTGTCCTTCCGTGCCCTTTTGATTTGTCTTGGTTCCATCTCTGAATCTTCCAAGTCCTGAGAATCTGGAATATTAAATTCCGTATCATCAGCTACTTCAGAATTTACTAGATCTGAACCGTTTCGATCTAGATAATCAGTGACTCCTAGTTCATCAGAGGTTTGATCATATTGCGAGAGGTTATGTTATTTTCCTTATATGGTAACGTGTATTCAAAGAACCATGCGTTTCTTGATTCTATGATCGTATCTTCATAAATGTCCGGATGATACGACTTGTGCACTATGAAGCGATAAACACTACTGTTATTGGCATATTCGATGAATATGCAATCCACAGTCTTAGGTCCAATCTTGACCTGCTTTGGCATAGGTACTTTTACCTTGGCCAGACAATCTCATACCTTCAAATACTTGTAGGTAGGTTTCTTTCCTTTTCATAGCTCGTATGGAGTCTTGTCTTTACCCTTGTGTGGGACTCTGTTAAGAATCATGTTTGCGGTAAGGACAGTTTCTCCCCACATGGTTTGAGGGAGGCCCGAATTGATGAGTAGAGCATTCATCATTTCCTTTAGTGTTCGGTTCTTGCGTTCAGCAACCCCGTTTGATTGAGGTGAGTAAGGAGTCGTTGTTTGATGAACTATACCCGATTGGGTACAAATTTCTTCAAAAGGCGCTACATATTCTCCCCCTCTATCGCTATGGATAGTTTTAATCCGTCCGCCTAGTTGATTCTCAACTTCTGCTTTGTAGCATTTGAATGCTTCAAAGGTTTCATCTTTACTTTTTAGTAAGTAAAGGTAACAAAACCTTGTGCCATCATCTATGAAAGTCACAAAGTACTTGTTTCCCCCTCTAGTTTGAGAGAACTTCAAATCACATATATCAGTGTGTATAAGTTCTAAATGAGTGGTATCCCTTTTGAAGGATCTAAAAGGACTCTTGGAAAGTTTTGCCTCTATGCACGCCTCACACTTACGTTGAGGGTTTATGTCAATAGACGACAATAATTCCAGCTTTACCAATCTTTGGATAGATTGATAGTTTACATGTCCTAATCTATAATACCATAGATTAGATGACTCAATCAAGTAAGTAGAAGGTGCAATTTTATTGATAGTTGAAACAAAAGACATTACAGGTGCAACGTTGAACTTAAAGAGGTCTTCACAGACGAAGCCCCTTCCTACAAAAGTTCCATTCTTAGTGATTACAAACTTGTTAGCCTTTAACACTAGCCTAAAACCAGCATTTACTAACAGAGGTCCAGAAATTAAATTTCTGGGACATGCATTACTTCCTTCAGAATCAGCTCATTTCCGGACGTCATCTTTAGGGTCACCTTTCCTACCCCCAGCACTTCTGAAGAAGAATTGTTGCCCATGAACAATTTCTTATCTGTGACTGGTGTATATGTGGAGAAGGCATATTTATTAGAACAAATGTGACAGGTAGTACCCGTATCTAGCCACCATTGCACCGGATTCTCAACGAGGTTAGCTTCAAGAGCTATGATCGATGTATTTTATATACACTTTTTGAGTCATTTTTAGTTAGTATTTTACTCTTTTCATTTATGTTTAGTATAGTATTAGGGTCGTTTTCCTTTCTTTTGTGTCACAGCGGTCAGAAATGGAGAAATGGCGAAGAGGAGATGAAATGAGATGAAATTACACACAAAAAGGGCCAAGAAATGAAGTCTAAGAAGTTCCGGGAATTATAGAGGAGATCAGACGAAGTCCGGACGAAAAAAGGACGACGAAACGAAAATCCGCCAAAAAAACGTCACAGGCGCCGCGGCGCCCAATATGCTTAAAGTCCCGAGAGTTGCTGATTTTTAGGCGCCGCGGTGCCGACGCGGGATTTATGAAGTTCTGGGCCAAATTTGACATGTTTTCAGAATCCTAAAAGGATAATTTTTCCTACCTAAAGGGATAACTTTTCCTACCTTAAAACCTTTACCTAAAAGGATTCTAATAACTTTTCCTTCCTACATAAATCCTTAACCATTCACCTAAAGGATTCTTGGTCTATAAATAGTCTCTACATCATTAGAAAAATTCATTCTCCATTCTACCATTCTACATCCATCCATCCACCAATCCATCTTGTAAATATTCCACAACACAATCCTTGGATGCTAGAAGGCTTGGAGACTCGTTCTTGAGTATTTTTCTTTTATTTCTTTTACTTTATTTCAGTTTTTATGTTGGATATTGAATTAGTTCTTGTCATGTCAATGGCTAGGAACTAATTTCATTATAGGGCTTTCCATGTCAATTCACTTGAACCTTATGTTATGAATTAATGCATGTTTATGGTTGTTCTTCTTATTGTTGAGATTTACCCAATAATTGCTTTGAATGCTTGGTAATTAATTGATCACTAATTATCATTATTTATATGATTTCTAATCAAACTTCGAAAGGAGGAGGTTGTGACTATCTTTGTAAGTTGGGACATAGGTCGGATTGGGGATGAAAGTACCTCGATTACTTGTGTAGCGTTAATAGGGGTTTAAATACCTAATTTCACGCATGGTGTGTGACGATTAACAAGGTTTTGTTCTTAATCCTCATAGAGTCATCCTTATCAGAAAGGTACAAAGGAGCGCTCGAGGTTGAGTGTTTATATAGCCTTAGCGGGAGTATAAAGCGAATTAGTAAACTGCTAGCTCGAAAGAAGAAGAACCATAATTTATTGCATTAATAAGTAATATAAGCGGATAGTTGAGGCGACTTGGAAGCCCTATTTCCATCATCACTGAAGTAAACACATAGTTAATTAGTCTTTATAATTATTAGTTATAATCAACAACTCAGATATCGTTAACCAAATAGATTACCATAGGATAGATAATCGGTACTTGAAAACCAATCCTTGAGGACGATATTCGGTCTTACCTAGACTATATTACTTGTCACGATAACGTGCACTTGCGTTAAAGTGTGTGCATTAAATCGCGCATCGAGCTGCCACTGAGAACTCCTCAATCATATCGTTGACGAGCGTGTCTTCAACAATGTTAGCCTTGGCCTTGCCTTTGACCTTAATCTCACGTTTGAGCTTGCGGCAGTCTTTGGCCATGTGACCAACAATACCGCAGTGGTTACAATTTCCCTTGAACTTTTCAGTTGCTTGGGCTTTGCCTTCCTTCTGGAACTTCCGCTTCTTGCTTGAGTTCCCTTTGACTTCCGTCAGGTTTGCCTTAGCCTCAGCGGGTTGTTTTCCCTTTGGCATGACTTTCTTATTGTCTTCCTGAATCTGGAGTTTGACAATAAGTTCATCTAGGGTCATCTCCTTCGTTTTGTGTTTTAGATAGTTCATAAACTCAGTCCACGAGGGAGGCAACTTCTCGATTAATGCCTCAACCAAGAATTGTTCGTTAGGCTTTAATCCTTCCAAATCCAGGTGATGTAGAATCATTTGGAATTTCTGGACTTGGGATGTCACACTTTTGTTGTCCACCATTTGAAATTTCAGGAACTTCCCAATGATGAACTTCTTACTACCCACATCTTGGGTGTTGTACTTTTCTGAAGTTTGTCCCATAACTGCTTGATAGTTTCAACGGTGCAATATACCGTGTATAGTGGATCAGACAAACTATTTAAAATATAGTTCTACACATGAAATCACTATGTTTTCATACTTCGCGAACCATCCTCATGTCGTCAGCGACATGGTTACCTTGGCCCCCTCCCGCCAAATTATTTGGCTGAGGGTCCACGTCTTCCCCAACTAGTGGAGGATCTTCGGTTAGAAGCGTGACATTCCATAACCGTCGGGAAAACAACATCTTTTCTTGTAATCTCTTAAAGTGAGCACCATGAACTTTTCGGGCGTTCGTGGTGAAAACTAGCAGTGTTAGGCGATGCGCGCCCGAGGAGTTGCAAAGGCATTGTGAATGCCTCCAAATCGAGTATAGTTGTTGTTGGCGCTGGGTAGGAGCAAAGGCACTATAAGTGTCGGAGCAGCGATGGCGGTGGCAACGGCGCACCAAAGCGATGGCGGACTTGACGTGCCAAAAGCAGTAGTTGGGAAGACATTAGAAATGCCATGATCAATGGTGACACTAGGAGTGCAAACAATAGTGGAGTTGAAGGCAACGTTAGTGCCTTGAGTAGTGGGATTGAAGGCAATGGGATTGCCTTGAGCATCAGTGAAATTTTCAGTGTTGAATTGATCTTGTCCAGTCATGTTGTTGTTGAAATAGCCAATATTATCTTAAGCTTGTGAGTGGTAAGTGTAGAACGGGAAAATAACAACAACAACTATTTGTTAGAAATCTGGAAATGATCAAGTATGATGACTTGCTGAGTCGACCAAATTCTTAATCTATCCTTAAGATAATATTGCCCCGTATATCCTTTCAACGGTTGTAATGACAACTTATCTCCCAAGATAAAACAACAATCAAACAAATGAGCAAAGAGAACTCAAGTGTTTGCTTTGGAAGAAAGATTTTTGAGTGTTTTGTGATTTCAAGAGAGGATGAAGTGTTTCAGATTTCAAGTGTGTTTCCAAATGAGCCTTGTGTCTCATTTTATAGTGTGTAGATGATGACACTCCAAATGGCTAAGTAATGACCATGAATGTCATGTTAATGCCTTGAATTTGGAGTTACAATTCAGTCAAGTAATGGCCGAATTCATGAGCAAAATAATGGAGAGTAAATACTCCAAAGTCAGCCCAATAATCAGTTTTTAATTCACCTCCAACGGATTGAAGCGATCGAGTCGCGACCTTTAGTCGGAACTCATCTCGAGCGCCGTGAGTCGCGGCCTTCCGAGGCGCCGACCGCCGATTCGGTGAGTTCTCGGAATTGAAACGTCAATTGAGCCACGGCCCTTCGGGGAGGCGCCGCGACCCTTACTTGGAGGAGTCGCGGCCCTTCTCGGTTTCGTGGTGATTTTTGATTCATTTCATCTTTACACATTATACACTGTTGGTATAATAATCTGTATTTGACTATATAATGTTTCAAAACAATCTGTTAATCACTTAGTGAAACATATAACATTAATGAAACAATAAACGAAAACAGAATATGTTTTGGTTTCAGAATGTAATCGAGCCCACTTAGTTCAAAGTGTGTCCTTAAGGAAATTATTTCTCTCACAGTACTCGAGGTTAACGGAATATCGTCTCCCAGGATAGAACGATTATCTTACCAGAATAGTAGTACTCCAAATTCTGATAGCAGTGAACCACTCAACGGCAGTATGTCACACAGAATGAAGACAAAAATATTTTTGACTTGAAGACTTTGATTCAGAATGTAAATGAATCAATTAATGAATGAATAAATTCTTGGAATAATCAAGAATTTATAGGGTTGGAGGTACTGATTCTGAATGTTTGCAACCATTCAGAATAGTCACCTAATATTTGGAGGGAAATTCGAAAAAGAGAGGGAGAGCCGGACGGGTCGGGTCGGGTCGGTCGCGGGTCGATCCGTTTGGATTTGTTTTTAATTAAATAATTAATTAATTAAATTAATTAAAGAAACGTTTGTCCAAAAAGATTATCAATCAATCTTTTGACAAAGCCGAAGCCGAAGCTGAGCCGAGCGAGCGACGACGGCGCGAGGGGTCCTTGCCCTCTCAACCCTTTTAGCAACTAGAGAAGGTGTAATGTAATATATACACCTCTCTTTCCTTCTCTTTTTTCGATGTGGGACAAAAGAACATTTTACTCCCTTTAATTTTCATCCCATCATTTCCCATTCACCAATATCAAAACCCAACATACACTTCTTCCTTCATTTACCAACGTGCAATCATTCGTCATTTGACCAATAACCGTCTATTACCTTACGTCTCAAACAATTCGTATACATACCAATATCTCTTCCATTAAGGTAATTTTGATCATTGGCACTACGTTGCACGTTTGTGGAAACAAGGTTTCCTACGTGCGGGGCCCCAATTGTTCGATTCATAATTAATAGGATTTACTTTATTTCACGTTTAATAAATATTTCCAATAGCTGTAAATGATATCATAATATTAAATTGTTTCTAAATATAGAAAGAATCCAATCTTTTTGAGACAAAGTAATAAGGAAAGTATGTCAATCTTTTTGGGACAAATGAATTATTTTAATTAAAGACAAATACGTACTCAAACATCTATAAAGAAAAGCATATAATTACCTCGTAAAAATTAACAATTATGCATGAAAAATAAAAATTAAACTAATACACACTTTCAATCCCATCAACTCAAATACATAAATATTAAAATACAAGTTAATAAAAGGGAGAAGATTATATAATAATTATTGCGAAGCATAAAAAAGGAAATATAACTTAGCATAAGTACGTGAAAGTAAAGATGATGGGAGGAAGAACAGTTAACAAAATAGGAGGTTGTGAAGATTATATTATAACATATTATAACCCATAACAAACACAAATTAAAATTTTCAATACAATATAAATAATGAAATCAAGCTGTAAATTACGAATTAGTGGAAAGAAAGCAGAAACATGAGAGATATTTATACTAATTATGTATGGGAACTCACATGATTCTTTTTAGCATTAATAAAAATATGATTCTTTTAGACCTCTCATCATAAATAACGAAATAGTTTAAATTGTAGTAATAAAGGTGACTTTTAGACTCTTTCTAAGTATATAAGTTATCGAAATGATGAGCTTATTGATGGAAAAATCAACAAGGAGTATTTAGGTGTATTTGTTGGTTATGGTAATGTTCACAGTAGTTACAAAAGAAAAGAAAAACAATGTGGTTTTTCCTTTCTGATAAGTTATTTTGTCCAACAATGATAGTATTTCTAACTTGACCAACGTTGCTGTAACATATAACCTCTGCTTAGACATATAGCAAAAGATTGGAAAGAGTGGACACTAATAGCAAGTAGAATGCAAGGATCTGTATTACAAGCGTATATGTACATACATGTGTGTCTACTGAAGACCTATAGCCCTTAACCAAGAACTGTATCAGAAAATTTACCTTATAGTATTGAAGGATCATGGAGAGTATGCAACAGTACAGAGACTCAAGTTTGAGTTTTGAGTCCTATCATTTCCAGTAGAATGAAACGGCCAGCCATTTCGTTGGTTTCAACTAGGAGTATGTATAAACCGATCAGTTTTCCAGATTAACATCATAGAGAAAGGGAGAAGTGTATTTTTCACTACCATACATGTAGAAAACTAATCCAAAAAGCATACACATTCACTTTCGAATTAAACTCAAAGGGAAAAGGGAGAAGAACAAGGGAACTTGTTTAATGAGAATCAAAATCCGAAAACAATTCAAGATAGTCATGAGGACTTTCAGTTCATCTAGTAGGGAGCTTGTTCAATGAGTTACCAAAACTTCAACTAATCAAGATCATCAAGAAATGTGGACTTCAGGCGTCGAGTGGAGGATTCAATTTCTCCGAGAGCTGCATTCTTGCGCTGCTCAATCTCACTTTGCTGTAGCTGCCTCCCACTGGGTGCGAAGTTCTTGCTCCTTGTCTTTTGCAACTTTATGGTCTTCTTTATATTTTATTTCATCATGTTCCAGGCTCTCTTCGTCATGTTCGATATGTGCTAGCTCTTGCTTCAGATTTTCTATTTGCCTCTTCAAAGTTTCCTTTTTCTCCTTGACCTTCTCCCTTTTTCCTCGAGTACCAACGATAATATCCTGAACACCGCTTGCACCATGTATAGCTTTTAGATAATTTTTCTCACATGCGGACAAAGACAACATGTTTTCTTCTCTCTCTGCATCTTGCAAACTGTAGCAGTGTTCAATGTATTCTGTGATGATTCTGTGAAAAGAGCCGTAATTAGCACCAAGCCCTTGCAAAAATGTAAATGTAGTATTGGCCTGATGGACCATGTAATCGTCGTCATTCATAGATGAAAGCAGCTTCCACACCAATAAAGACTTGACTCCAAAAAATACTTTCTTTGATTCTTCATCGAACATCTGGGGTGTATCATTTGTATTTGGGGGATGCATCAGTCTTGATAAAGGATTTAGGTTTAACTTTGTTTCTCTTTCTTCCTCCTTTACATTAAAGGGAACTTCCAAAGTCCTATCAATGCTAGATCCCAATGTGGCACAGGAGCATTTGTGGTCGCCGGAACTGCAATGGAGCATCTCCAGTCGACGCTGATGGTGGTGCAGGAGGTGAAGCTTCTGTAATTAATGGTGGCAGTCACATTAACAACACCAACAATTTAGAGGTAAAACTTACTGAGAAGTTACTAAGGCTTTAGTTTACAAGATGTATGCTTTAAATCTAGAACTTATTGAAAGCCTACTAAGATCTTTAGTTTAAAAAGATGTATACTTTGACATTGAAAAATGAAAATCTACTTGATCTTTGGTTTAAGATATGTATATATGCTTAGAAAGATATGATAAAAGGAATGACTTTGTTTAACATGATGTACATGAAACATTGTGTGTCTTTTTGTAAGTATACAGTTTACTAACCATCATGACGTACTAGAGAGGAATCCTCTCATGCAAACTGTAAAGTTTCACCTTTGTGACACAATTTGATTATATATTGGCAAAATGAAGTTTTATACGTAATGAAAACTTGCTAAACAGATAACAATCTCAGATTGTTGAAGATGACTTAAACTTAAAAAATAAATAAGAGCTAACAGTAAGTAATGTTCGCTGTTTCCTCCTAATGCAACTTCTGCCTCGCCCCTGGCCACGTTCTACAGGTTGAGGAATGTCGTCACACAAAACTCGGGTGAGATCTTGGGAAGCTCTATTTCTTAAACTATGCAGCCTTTTAACAGGAATTTCTAGATTGAGATTTTCTCTGCCATTGTTAAAGGGTGGAAAATATGACTATAAGGTCAGTGATTGAAGACAAAAGGATAACCGAAAGTTTGAAAATGATCTTTGGACTGCAAAGATGGTGAAAAGAGTTGATGGAAGACAAATGAAATAGAGGTGGCTGGTTTTCCTATCAGTGGTTTTGGTTGTGCGGTAAACAAAGAAATATCTTTATAGCACCAGTATGATGATATATATTATTGGACCATTACCATTTATATACAACAACAACACCTAATTCCTAAACAAGTTGGGGTCGGTTATATGAACCTCACTGATTATGTTTCTCCCTTTAAAAATTCATCTCATGCACTTTTATCATTTACACAGGAGTTTAAAAAAATAAGTGAACTACTTTATTAGTAACCTCACAGGAAAAAAAAAGAAGGAAAAGAGACCTTGAACCAAAACAGAATGTTCATGAGGAAAAAGTACAGATTGGGGAAAGGAGGAGGCTCACCATCTGATTTCTGTTTTCGAGGGCGACCTGGGCCACGTCGTAAAGGAAGCGAGGCTGGAATTTCTATTATTTCCACAGATGGAACTTCAACATCAAAAGAGAAAGATATATGCTTAACAGTTAGAGCTTACTGAAGCTTTAGCTTAAGAAGGTTCAAGATGTTTTAAAGTAAGAACTTGAAAACTTATTTAGTTAAAAAGAGCAAGCTTTAAAGTTCAGATACTCTATACGAGACAGGGTATATAGTACTATCAATTAATTTTCAACCGTGGATACATATGTATCCTAAACTTTTTGAAACCTTTCTAGAGCTTTAGTAACAGATGTATGCTTTAAACTTAAAAGATGTATGCTTCAAAGTTAGAACGTAAATGAAAACATATGCTTTAATGTTAGAACTCACTGAAATCTTGCTAAAAGAAACTGGAGCTAACAGTGGAACACACTATTTCATACTCTCTTATTTCCACACTTGTTATTTTTCATATCAAAACTTTATAAATGGCAAAGCACTACGATGATATGTATGTAACTTTTATCATTTATATAGAACAACTATGCCTCATTCCTAAACAAGTTGGAGACGCGACTATATGTATGAACTCTCATGATCATGTTTCTCCCTTTTTTGGTGAAGAATTGGTCATGTTTCTATGTTTATATTCACCTCATTTATATAGGGATGAAAAATATAGTGAACTACTCAGGCACAGAGATAGGCTTTAACATACGGGTTCTCTCACAACCAGTAGATTTGGCTCAAACCTTATATATGTGTTGAGAAATCACTAAGTAGTCGTTTGGTTACCTGGATGGGATAGACAAGGATATCCATAGAATTAGCTAATTAATACCCATAACCAAAAGCGGAATAAAATAATCCAGCATTTTATCCCAGGATTGTTATCCCTTATTCCACCAACCAAACAACCTTTAAATATGCATAAAAATTAAATTAAAAAAACAAGTTAATAACACTTGAGGTCGTTGTCGGAGAATCCTATGACTCCACCTCTAGAACTACTTTAATAGTAAGCCTCACAAATTAAGAGACCTTGAACCAAAAAAGAATGTTATTCATGTAGTACTAGATATAAAATCATTAAACAAAAGTAGGAGGCTAGATTTGCTTACCATCTGAGGTTTGTTTCCGAGGGCGACCTCAACCACATCGTAAACCTTGGCCGTGTGGTCGTGGAGAAGAGCGCAAATGGGAGGGGACAGAGAGATATGTGCGAGCCTTTTTTCTTGAATCGCGCCTCTTAATAGGAAAAGTAGCCCTTTCACCTTCAGTCTGATCATGATCATGCATGACTATAGGATCATCAATAATGCCTATAGGTGAATAATGGGGCAAAGGTGGAAATCCAGGTGGAGGTGGTATTTCATTTTTCTCTGCAGACATTCTTACTTCCTTATGCTTAAAAAAGGGGTTCTTTATAGCCAGAAAAACGAGGATGGAACTAAGGTGGAGACAATGACAGAGAAATGGTTGGGATTCTCTTCTAGTGGTGTTGGTTTCAGAAACATACGAGAAATAAGAAGTTGCAGGTGCAGAGGAAGTAATTAAAAGTGTGGGAAAAGAAATATTTGAAATAATTTCTTACAAAAATAAATTAAATAGGTGTTTGATTATCAGATAGATGGTTGTAGAGGACTCTGGAATATCCCGTAATTTTAATCGTGTCATTTATAAGGTAAGTATATAAAATAAAAATATATATAGTAACAAAAAATTTACTAAATATCGAACATCACATTCTTTTCAAACAACTTAAAAAGAAAAATAACATATAAATTAAACTGAATGAATCACGATGACGTTGATGATAATAATAGCTATGCCTCAATCCCAAATAAATTGAAATCGATTTCATGAATCTCACTAATCATGTTTCTTCATAAACACATGGAACGGCGTCATGAGCAATACATAATTATAATTTATTAATTGGCCAAAATTAAAATTTTATTTTCATTTCAAAACTAAGTTTTCATTCATTACTTTAATATATTCTTTTAGATTACTAACTACTATATATAATTATCCAACCTCCATACCCTTCAAACATTGAGAACATGGCCAAAAAATCTAAGTGGTTACTTACTTACTTGTCTACAAAATGATTGCTTGAGAACACACGTAAATTTTTCAAATTTTGAGTCAGAAGTGTTTAATAGGAACTCTTTATCATGTAAATGTATGTGAAATGAATTAACAATTAGTTCGAGTATGTGAAGAGTAAATTGTGACAAGTTTAGGGATCCTTATTATTTTCTGAATGCACTTCCAATACCAACAAACTTTCAAGGGGAAAGGATGAAGGAGTTTACGTCGGGTTCGTACACGCAACGAAATTTGAAATTTATGTTTTAAATCTGACGACGGTCGAACTGCAGTATGATATGTAATGTAAAATATAAACACAAAGTAAATGTAAAACTTGACGAAGACTTACATTTTGGAAGCGATCAAGTAGTTGAATCTTCAATCTTTTTGTAGTCCGAGGGTGCACACGCAAACGTCTGTGATATAATTTGCTAAGTCAGGAATGCTAGGGATTCTGATAGAGCTTTAGAACAGATTTACCTCTCTTAGGTTTTCAGTGTGTTTGGAATGGGAGGTAGTCCCTCTATTTATAGTTGTAAACAGAGGCTTAGGGTTTCCGTGGGTTGGGCCCAGCAGAAGACAAAAATTTGGATTCCAGAATTCGTACAGGCACCGCGGTCCTACTAAAGAGGCACCGCGGTGCTGCCCAGTGTTCTTGGCACCACAGTCCTGTCCTATTTTTCAGTCTTTTCTCATTTTAATGTCCCGGTCATCAACCGAACATATATGTATAATCTCCTTATAATTACATCCTTCAATCGACGAAATATTTGACTTAGTGTTACCCTTCAGACCTTTACATATCGTCACTAATTACATTAGGATCTTCACGAAACTCCTAGACTGCGCCGGAAGACGAACCTAATATGTAAAGTTTAGCTACACAAAATATGTGAACTGAACCTATATGTGGAAAGATAAAATCCCTTCATTCATGACACACTCAATCAAGCTTAGGATTTGTCAAGCGTCTATCCAAATGACTTGATTATTATAACTCATCTATATTAGTTGACAACAGGACCATGTCACAAACATGTCCATTGCATTGGTCAATGACTTAGTCAACCTAATACCATATGAGTACCTGAGTGTTCACTCGAATATAAATTCAATGAATGAATCCTTTCTTGGCTCACATACCACCTTTAATCTACTTCGTAATGCACCCAAAACAAGAAGCGTCTCAACCTGTAACACATTTGAGCTTAAGACATGATCAAAGTACATTACTCCGTAAACAAAATGATATTGACTTCAAGTCTAAGGACTTTTATCTCCCACACGCCGATGACATTATAGACATATAACAAAACAGTACATCAGCAGGGCATACCAATACTTCAACAAGTATCCATGTGTTCATCATGAGTTGTCATAACTCATAGCAAGTGAGACATACTACATCACTGGGATATGATCACGGACTACGTATCGACATATCGCATATCATCGATATCTCAATTTCGATGATCATTAGTCGAGGTAATTCAACAAATGCAAATTGCTATAATATTAATCAGCATTAATATAAATACGAATGTGTATAAAGTACATTGTGTCCTAATAAAGATTGTCTCTAGGACATACCTATACTTTCAAAGGAAATCAGACATTAAATAAAGTAAAACACTGCTATTAGAGCATTCCTCAATAAACTTTTTAAACTTACTGAAATTTTCAGTATGCTAAGAAACTCTAAAGAAATATCCCATAAATAGACAAAGAGTATACATCATTAATAACTTTAAATTTTAAAAGGATAAAAAAATATTTTTCAAATATTTTTCGTTATAAAAGGCCTATCATCCAAATTTGGTTTTAGGCCACAAACATGGTTGAGCCGCCCCTGAGTAGATTATAAAATTTGGTTCCTTCTAATTTGTTTTCTACATTGTCTGTTACATCCTCTTTATGCATGCGGTAAACTTGGGAAGTGAAAGAATTAGTAAGCAGTTAATAAGAAGTGAATTATTTAAAATTAATATTTAAAGAGAAATCGAATTCGAAAGAGGAAAAATGGCGCAAATTAATTTGAATAATTTTCCTATTATATTTATATTGACCTTTTAACTATTATTTTCTTGTATATTTAATATTAGCACTAATTATTTGAACTATTCTATCAAAAATGAAATAATTACGCTGTATATTAATTAGGGTAACAATGTTATCAAAATTAATCCATCTTTTTAAATCTTACGAAAAACGACTCACTCTCTCCTCCTCCTCTCTCTTGACCACCGGTCCGTTCAGATATGGTAGTGGTGAGTAAGGTGGTTCTTTTTATCACTATTTTTTCTATTTTTGAAGTGAAAATTTTCTATATAAATTCACATTTTCCGTCAAGAAAATGGCGACATATGTGGAGGTGATCCAGCACGGTACAGTGGAGAATAATGGGTGTTGCAAAAAAGGACCTAGTTATGCTTCTCCAATTGAAGCTATGGTGGTGTTGGAGTTCACCGGAGACTGATGCCCGGTCGTTGGTGGTGTTAGTTAGTTTTTGTATAATATTGTATAAGTGCGTATTTTTGTGTATAATCCATACTGTACTCCCCACCAACCAATAGATCACCGCAGAATTCAACAAGCAACAAACCTTTTATGGGTGGAACTACCCAATTGAAGCTAAGCAAGTAAAATAATAGTTAATCCATCAGCCTTCTTTTTGGGATAAGTTACTTTGTACAAAAACGGATTTGCAGGTACACAACTTGTTCCAGATCAAATGAAACGGCTGATAAGTATCAATGAGCTAGAGGGAGGATTTATCCTAAAACTTCACCATGGACAAAGAGAAGGATAGAAAATTTAGACACAGTAAAACTATCTAAACGCTTCCATCAAAGGCATGTTTTGAAACTGCTGAATTTTGAGTGCCCGGTCATTAATCAAACTGTTCATATCTTCAATCAACAGCTTATCCAAGTAAAGCAGACCTTCCTTTCTTTCAATTTCAGACTTGAGTTTCTTCAATTCAGCTTTCATCGATTCCAGATCATTCTTCTCATTTTCAATCTGTTCCGCGAGTCTATTCTTCTCATCGTTGAGCTTTTTTGTCTCAACAATAGAATTTACCACATCTTTAATCTTATCAAGCCGAGTTCTTAACCAGTTGACGCTGACCTTCATTTTCTCAGCATCCTTGACTACCAAGTAATAGGAGCCCAAAAGATTACGATCAACTTCAGTCAAACTTTTCTTTTGGAGTTCTTGGACAACCTTACATATAACTTCTAGAACAGAAGTAAGCATGTAGCCCGACTCCATAGGGCAATCCTTTGTAATGTCTCCGTATTTTTCGCAGATGACTAGAAAAGTTGGCTCAAGACTTGGATTCATGCTAATCGATACTTTAGCTGATCTTGAGCTTTCTTCTTGATTTCCTTTCACTTCTTCAAAAGAAGCCACCACTTGTTGAAGGAAATTGACATCAATATTGCATGTTGGCTGATTACTTAGATCTGTCCCTTGAACGACAGTTTCACCAGTACCACCTTGAATAGTATCAAGTGCAACATCTTCAATTTCTGTCTTCACTTCTTTTAGTAATCTTGACTCTGGCTGCACAGCTGGTGAAGTATTGGTTTGGCCTAACTGACTTTTCGTCACAGCACTAATCCGACATCCTTTAGCTTTGTTTAATGCTTCACACTGATGAATTGATAGGTTTAATGATGCCACGTGATCTTGAAGACCAACTGCAGGAGTGTTACACATGTAAGGGACCAAATTAAAAGCGATCTAATCACCAAAACATTCAAGTTAAAACAGAACAATGGAGTTGTCATTTTCCATTAGTAAATAGACAAAATGAAATCCAACAAAGTGGCAAGAGTTATTAAGACATAAAGTTGATGAATACTTTCTCTATTAGACTAACTTTTTTTATGACTGAAGAATCTGTCTGAGATCACAACCTTTAAAACTCGAGAATAATAGGCCTGCCCCTCTACCCTTCTTCATTTAAATACTTTGTAAGGCACAGGGCTCGAACTTGTAACCTAACTCACGTGTACAGTGTACTCAAATCCTTCAACCCTTGTCACTTGAACTAAACCCTGGGGCTCTATCAAGTTACCTTTTCAAGCACTAATTTTATGTTTTCTTCCTATTAAAGCATGCTATCCAGATATTTATGTCATTACTTTGCTAAAAAAAATTACCCAGCCTCCATTGATGTCAAACAAAATCAGACCAACAAGTCAAACTTTGACTAAAACATTCTTACTTTAAAAATAAGTTCTCTCTATAAACTGTATAAAGTGATGTTTGAGTGCGGTTTTTTATATGAATTTTGAGTTCGATTATTTTACCAAACACATGCTACCTCTCATCAGGTGATAACACCGTCCCTTGGACTAAATTATATGAAACCTTTAAATGGAGACAAAAGGTTGGAACAGGGGGGTGGGGTTGCTCACCTGATGGTCTCTGTTTCTGTGAAGAAGTCCGATGTTGATAATGGGTCGGGTCAAATGACTGTGCTGGAGCTCTTTTCCTTGACCCACAACCCGAAATACTCCCCACACCTTGACCCTTTGTTGTAATCGCTGGAGCAAAACCAGGTGGTATTTTTGAATCATGGTTTTCCTTTGTCATTGTTACTCTCCTTTCCATATATGCAAAGATTGAATAAAGAAGTTCTTTTTTGAAGAAAGATTAGTGATTCTTGAAAAAAAATGAAGGACTAAGAATGACTCTTGGAATGCAAAGATGGTTAACAGTACTATAGGAAGAAATGGGAAAAAATGCTGAAAAAATGATGAGAGTATGGTAGGTAGCACACCTTAGCCAAAGTTTTTCATTTCACTATCGTCACAGGTTCCGTTTATAAATAGTTGCATTACTTTTTTTTAGTCTATTTAAAAAATAATGTTTTCTTTTTCTTTTTGATAACTTTTAAATTTTCAATTTCATATGATATTCCTGCTATTGCTGTTGAAACAGCCCCTGCCACGAGACACCTAATCAAAGAAGCGCCTTCCTATCTTCTTTTTTCTTGATAATTCAACATCAAGTTCATAGAGAACGCCTACTCCCACCTCGTAGAAAGAGATCTAAGACTTCTTTGAAGAAAGTCAAGCAGGAATAGATGGAGAATAGGAAAAAACTTGCATGACCTAAATTTCAGGTATGCCCTTTGCCCTGAAGGAACTCGCGTCCTTCTTTCAGGAGCTCAAGTTTGCGTCATTCATCCGATGCTAACGGGTCACGTCGTCCACAACCTCTTGCCCTACCCATGCTTTCCGCTTTCCTAGTATTACAGCCCTTCGTGTAGGAAGGTGTAGGAGCGAAGCCACTCTTGCCCCTTCTTCCACTAGTCTTAGAGCTAGGAACTGGGAAAGAGTAATCGAGAAAAGGCAAGAAAGAAGGAAGCTCGACGCCCTCCTTTTGACTTTAGTTACGGGTTTAAGTTTATAACATTAAAGAACATTTTGATACATTTTATATATCTTTAATTTAAAATTATCAAATTTAAAAGTATTTTTTTACTTTTTAAATTTAGTGTTCAATTAAATCCAGTCAAACACTTTGAATGGGAAGAAGTATTTATAATATTATTCTTTAAAGAAAAGATGGTGGAAAGGTGGAGATAATGCCAAAACTGTTTTACTTTCAGTGATGTTTGTTGCAGAAACACAAATATACTCCAGAAAGCAGGTGCAGAGGAGAGGATGCATTAAGTGTGGGAAAAGGACACAGTCCAAGAAGACGAATAGGAAATTTATCCTTACAAAACACATTAATAATAATTTGATCCAACACCTCAACTCTCTAAATACTTGATTTTGTGAGAAAATTTATGATACAATCAGACAATTCAGATATTTATGTGTAATCTTTTTAGTATTTTGATTAGTAATCTAGTAAAAATGATGAGTTACCACAGTTAAAATTAATTGATTGGGTAAAAAATCTCTACACAATCAATGTAGATAACTTTATCCTATTCAGAAATAGTTCTAAAAAGTAAAAACTAGTGTTCCAAATAATTTGCTGTTGCTGGTTAAAATTCATGATAATATTTTTTTTTTCCATTATCGTGTATATGACTTAATTCCTAAGAATTTAAGTTCTATAAATTAATTAAAAAATATTATTTATGCAACCAAATCACTATTAGGTAAATCGGAAAAGGGCCAAAATTACTCCTAAACTATTCGAAATAGGCCACATATACCCTCCGGTTGATTTTAGTACCATTTGAGACCTCGCCATTATTGAAAGAGGCATCTAATACCCCTCATATTAACGGCTGGCCTTTTAAACTGACATGGCAAGCCCACACGTTAAAATAATTGACATGTGGTCTTCCATGTCATTAATATCCGACCCATCGTAACCCATCGCATAAATTAAAGGGGTAAACCTATTTTACCCCTCATTTCACCCATTACGATATCACACACAGGTTTAGGGAGATTTCACACATCTGATGCGATTCGGCTAGGGTTTAGAAGAATCTTGAAGATCGGCTACGGAATATTCGTGTATTAGGTAATTGCTTGGAGAATCAAAGTTGAAGACACGATTTTTCTCAAACTAGGGTTCTGGATTGGGTGAATAGGGGTGGGTCGGCTGGAATTAGGGTTAAACTTATTTTACCCTTTTGATTTAGACGATGGGTCGGGTGGGACCCACCGGGTATTAATGACGTGGACATACACATGTTAATTATTTTAACGTGTGGCTTGCCATGTCAACCGTTAATATAAGGGGTATTAGAGGCCTCTTTCAATAACGGCGAGGGCTCAAATGGTACCGGAGGATATATATGGCCTATTTCGAATAGATAACGGGTGATTTTGGCCCTTTTCCGTAGGTAAATAGAAATAAGTCTCTTCATAAACATTTATTGGTAAAAAAGGAATAGCTTTAGCTTTAATTAATATATCAAACCAAATCGATAAATATGTATATATTTGGTTTGATATGATTTTAATAATTAAAAAACTAATTAATTTTGTTTGATTTTAATTTTAATAAAAAAAATCGACCAAATCTAACCATGAACATCCCTACTTGAACTAGTTCACTGATTGCATATATTGAAATTCACTAATACTTTCATTTAGTTCATTAATTGTGTTATGTTTTTTCGCCTTTTCCGTTGTTTGAAATGGGCGTTTTCATTTTTCTGACCTTTTTTTTAATCCAATATTTTTTCTACTTTTTTTATTGAAAAATTACTCCTATTTCTTTTGTTGAGCGAATAGCTACATCCGATGAAATTCACTAATACTTTCAAAATTACTAAGTGGGCTCGATTATATTCTGAGAAAAAATATTTTTATTCTTCCAACACCGATTCTGTTCATTTTCCAGTTTCTGTGACTTACTGGTTTTAAGTATTTTATTTTATACTGTGTAATCTGTTTTTACTAAGTGTTTTACAGATTGTGTTGAAACTTTATTTAAACTTATACAGATTATTTTGGCAACAATATTAAGGAAATTACATATAATATTATAATATGTATTATGTTTAAGGAGATTAAAATTTGTGTAGTTTTCTACTCCATATGAATATTAGTATTCTGAATCGAAAATATAAAAACTTCGTTGGAATACCAAAGTTCATAATTATATTGCGATTTGAAGAAATAAAATCTTCATCGTTGGTGGAGGAGCAGTACTTGAGGGATATAGTGATGCAAACTGGATCACCGGATCATTTGAAATTAAATCCATTAGTGGATATGTTTTCACCGTTGGTGGAGGAGCAGTGTCTTGGAAATCATCAAAACAGACATGCATCGCCCGCTCTACAATGAAATTTGAATTTATAGCTTTAGACAAGACCGGTGAAGAAGCTGAATGACTCCGAAATTTCTTAGAAGATATTTCATTCTGGCTCAAACCTTTGACTCCTATATATATACATTGTGATCAGCAAGATAGGTAGAGGCGGGGCGTAATGTATAACGGAAAATCTCGTCACATACGACGGAGACACAATAACGTTAGACAACTCTTCTCTAGTGGCGTTATCACGATTGTCTATGTAAAGTCAAGAGATAACGTGGCGGATGCGCTTACAAAATGTCTATCTAGAGAGGGAGTTAGTAGATCATCAATGTGAATGGGGTTAAGGCCAATGACAAGTCATCATGGCTGTAACTCTACCTAGCAGACTGGAGATTCCAAGAGCTAGGTTCAAGGAGATCAAACAAAGTTGTGACTGACGGTTCAACATTGCCAAATAACTCAACCCATTCTCGGATGAAGACAATGTTCAGAAATAAGGATAAAACTTTGTGGCTTATTAATGAATTAATAAAGCATTAAGATTTGTAATGATTATCTAAATCTGGCAGTGTATGACCAGATAATGTGGCTATAGGACCACATGTTTAGAAATAACCTATGTGAGTGATAAGTATAAGTTGCTTTAAAAGAGAACGAATGTGAAGGCCCATTCTCTATGCACTCATGAAATCAGGCGGTGTTCATGGCTGAAACGAACACAACCTTGAGAACCATAAACGGTTGAGGATTGATTGTGTGACTTATGTTGTCTAGGTATACAACAAAATTCGACGGTTCAAAGATATCAAATCTACATATTGATCGAGTATATCTGATATAAGTTCACTACGGAAAGTTCAAAGGGAAACCTACAGTCAATCCTCGCTTGTATATCACACTTGTCCGCGCATTCTTTTATATTATGGCCATTCCCCATTCATGTGGGGGATTGTTGGGTTTTGATATTGGTGAATGAGAAATGATGAGATAAAAAGTGAAGGGAATGTAAAAGGTCCCTTTTGCTTTGGTTAAAACTTTTTGTCCACATCGGAAAAAGAGAGGAAAAAAGAGGTGTATATATTACATTACACCTTCTCTAGTCACTAAAAGGGTTGAGGGAGCAAGGACCCCTCGCGCCGTCGTCGTCGCTCGCTCGGCTTCGAATTTGTCAAAAAACTGATTGATTTTCTTTTTGGACAAACTTTTCTTTAATTAATTAATTATTTATTTATTTATTTAATTAATTAATTATTTAATCGGATCGACCCTGACCAGCGACTTGTGACCGACCCGGTCCATTTTTATCTTCCCGGATATTTTCGAATTTCCCTTAATCTGGTGACTGATCTGAATGGTTTCAAACATTCAGAATCAGTACCTCCAACTGCTATAAATTATTGATTTGTTCCAGAATTCATTTCGGAATTTTCCTTTTCTTCTCTTCAAAAACTTTCTTGTTTATTTTGTGTGATACACTGCCGTTGAGTGGTTCGCCGCTACCTGAATTTGGAATACTACTATTCTGGTAAGATAATCGTTCTATCCTGGGAGGGAATATTCCATCAACCTCGAGTACGGTGCGTGGAATAATTTTCTTAAGGACACACTTTGAACTAAGTGAGCTCGATTATATTCTGAGAAAAAATATTTTTATTCTTCCAACACTGATTATGTTCATTTTCCAGTTTCTGTGATTTACTGATTTTAAGTATTTTATTTTATACTGTGTAATTTGTTTTTACTAAGTGTTTTACAAATTATGTTGAAACTTTACTTAAATTTATACAGATTATTTTGGTAACAATTAGGACAAAAATTAGTTCGAGTTCCACCCCCCCAACCGTGATAAGTTGGGGGTCCCTAGATCAATCAATATTAGTAGGAGTATCAATTAATTCCCTAGGACTTTATGGTAGGTTTACCACCCAATTTGAGGAAGTTTGCCGCAGTTTAGGTCACTGTGGATAGACTTACCAAGTCGGCACATTTCATGGTCCATTCCAGGTTCACTCGGAACAATATTAGTAGGTATGATATACATGCGCTCATTCAAGAGGTGTAACACTTCTCTACTTGGTCTCATATTTCTCCTATATACCACTTAATGCACCAAACTTCTCATTCAAATGAGAAGCCAGAATCATATTCACATGAATTTGCAATAGCAGCTATTTTTCTAAATAGATTCAAGAGCAAACAAATTTTTAAGAGGAAAGGAAATCCTAAGTTAAAGAGAGCAAAAAACTACTAATAGAGCATTCCTCAACAAGCCATTCAAATTTGTGGACATTTCAGTTTGCTAAGAAGCTAAAAAACCATAAATACGCTAAAATTAAGTTAAGATTGTTGGTACTTTAGGCGTTTGGTGGCGGACTCAATGCCATTGAGAGCTGCATTTTTGCGCTCATCAATCTTTCGGAGTACATTATTAGCTGCCTCCACATGTGTACAAAGTTTTTGCACCTCGTGATGTGCAATCTCATGAGCTATGACACTTTTTTGTTTCTCTTGTTTCAGAGCCTCTTCCTCCTGTTCAAGAACAACCACACATTCTTTTAGCTTACCAAGTAGTTCCATTGCATCCACTATCTGTCTTTCAAAAGTTTCCTTCTTTTTCACGACCATTAGGATATGCCCTTGAGTTTGAACGATCTCATCTTTAAAATCATTTACGCAAATTTTAGCATCTTCGTATCTCGTCTTCAGCTCTGCAGGAAAAGATTGCATCTCTCTCTGTCTCTTTGCTATGAGCAAATAATTGTAGTGATAGGCGATGAAATCTCTAATGTCCTTGTAGAAAGAAGTATAATCTGCTTCAAGAAAATCCAAGGTGAAGAAGGCATTGTTCGCGCACTTAACCATGGCTTCCACATTTTTCGTGCTCCCAGAGGTGAGCTGGAACACCAGCACAGATTTGACATGAGAGATTATGGTCTTTGATTCTTCATTGATGTGGGAAGAACATTCATTAATCCGAGGGCGTGGATTTGGTGGTGGACTCAGTAATGACAACGGATTCAGATTTATCTTTTTGTCCATCTGTTCTTCATCTATAATTAGTACAGGCGCATTTCTGCTCGATCCTAGTGGTGGCATAGGAGGCAATGGAACTGCTGGAGTTTCTTTCGTTGCCATAGATGGCGCTTCAACATCAAAATATTTAGTTAAGGAAATCGGAAAAAGTAACGAAAAGATTGTTGGGTTTTGATATCGGTGAATGAAAAATGATGAGACGAAAAGTGAAGAAAATGTAAAAGTTCCCTCTTACTTTGGTTAAAACATTTGTCCCATATAGGAAAAAAAGAGAAAAAAAGAGGTGTATATATATTACATTACACCTTCTCTAGTCGCTAAAATGATTGAGGGGCAAAGACCACTCGCGCTGTCGTCGCCGCTTTGGCTTTGGATTTGTCATTGATTGATTGTCTTTTTGGACAAACTTTTCTTTAATTATTTAATTAATTATTTATAAATAACCAAAAACATTCGATGCGGATCGACCCTGACCCGCGACTTGTGACCGACCCGGTCCATTTTTCTCTTCTCGGATAATTTCGAATTGCCCTCCAAAAACCTGGTGACTGATCTGAATGGTTGCAAACATTCAGAATCAGTACCTCCAACTGCTATAAATTTTTGATTTGTTCCAGAATTCATAACGAATTTTCCCTACGCTAAAAAACAAAATAAAACCTTTCTCTCCAAAACTTTCGACACTGTCGTTGAGTGGTTCGCCGCTACCTGAATTTGGGATACTACTATTCTGGTAAGATAATCGTTCTATCCTGGAAGGAGATATTCCATCAACCTCGAGTATTGTGAGGGGAATAATTTCCTTAAGAACACACTTTGAACTAAGTGGACTCGATTATATTCTGAAAAATATTTTTATTCTTCCAACATTGATTCTGTTCATTTTCCAGTTTCGTTTACTGGTTTTAAGTAATTTACTGTTAAGTATTTTATACTGTGTAATATGTATTTACTAAGTGTTTTACAGATTGTGTTGAAACGTTATTTAAACTTATACAGATTATTCTGCAAACAATCTTAAGGAAATTACATATAATATTATAATATGTATTCTGTTTAAGAAGATTAAAACTTGTGTAGTTTTCTACTCCATATGAATATTAGTATTCTGACTCGAAGATATAAAAACTTCGTTGAAATACCAAAGTTCATAATTATACTGCGATTTGAAGAAATAAAATCTTCATCGTTTAAGTTTGTGATTTAATTGCTATTCTGGTTTATTAACTAAAACAGTTTGTCGATTTGACAGTGACAAACAAATAATGGCAATTGAGACTGGAACTCCCTCTGCGACTGGAACTCCCTCTGCGAATATTGCATCGTGATTTACTCACCTGACAAATGCAGTTGTGCCGATCGAGAAACTGCGAAGTTCACCGGTGCCAACTTTAAGGGATGACAACAAAGAATGTTCTTTTGGCTTACCACCTTGGTATGCAAAAGTTCACCATGAGACCTCGTCTGCCGTGACATGCCCGACAACCAAAAGTTCATAGTTCTCGAGGCTTGGAAACAGGCTGATTTTTTGTGCAAATGCTACATTTTGAGTGCCTTAGAAGATGACTTGTACAACGTCTACAGTGCAGTAGAGACCTCCAAAGAACTATGGAGTGCACTTGAAAAGAAGTACAAAACTGAAGATGCTTGCTTGAAGAAGTTTGTGGTTGCCAAATTCCTAGACTATAAAATGGTGGATGGAAAAACCGTTGGAACCCAAGTTCAAGATCTTCAACTCATCTTTCATGACCTTATTGCTGAAGGTATGGTAGTGAATGAAGCGTTCCAAGTGGCTGCAATGATTGCGAAGTTGCCGCCCTCATGGAAAGATTTCAAGAATTATCTTAAGCACAAGAGAAAGGAAATGAAGTTGGAGGATTTTGTGATTCGTCTCAAGATCGAGGAAGATAACAAAACCGCTGAGAAGAGGTACCGTAAGAGTTCACCGATTGAAGGGGCAAATGTCGTTGAAGATTGTTGACACCCAATTTTGACCCATCTTTTAGGCATTTCTTGCAATTTTAAGCATTTTAGGACACCGCATTTTATCATCATTTTTGACATTTTGTATATTTTTTACATAACGTTCTATGTTGTTTATTCTTGTAAATTGACACCATGTTTTGCTTTTTACCTTTAATTAGGTATTAAACATTTTTTAGCATCTCTTTGAATAATTAACTGACACCCCGTCTTTACTTTTAATCAGACATTAAATATTTGTTAAATATTGTATTTTATTATTATTGCATCAACATTTGCATTTTTATAATTTTGTATCTTTAAATAATTTTCTTTTAAATAATTAACCAATTTTGCATTTTTTATCAAAACCAGTCCAGTCCAGGGCATAATCTGAATCAGTCCAACCCGCCAGAAACCGAAGCCCAAACTGAGGCCCAATACACCTTTCATCTTTTCCCTCCAAAACCCAATACCCAAAACCCAAACCCTAAACCTAATCCTAATCCTAATCCTAATCCCACACTATAAATAAAACCTTACACCCCTCATTTTTAAAGGCGAAGCGACCACCATACCGGTCGTGCCATACCTCAACCCTTCTTCATTCCCTCTCATTTCCCCCTAAGCATCATCCCCCTCAGCCCTCACTTTCTCCATTAACACATCCGTCGTCGCCGCCTCCCTTCGCCGGAGCTCCAAGCTCCGGCGAACATCCTCACAGTCAGCAGCCGCACGTCTCACCCTCCTCACCTCTCTCCCGTCACCCTCTTTCCGATCCGTCGCGCCCGATCTCGGCGAACCACCACACCACCACCGCACGCGTCTCACTCCTCACCTCTCTCCGTCACCTCTTTCCCCGATCCGTCGCGCCCGGTCTCACCGGCGAACCACCACACCACCACCGCACGTCTCACCCTCCTCACCCCATTCCTGTCGACCCTTCAGCCCACAAAATAGAACCCTACTACACATACCCTGTGGCACACCCCTCTCTAAAACCTCTTCACCCAGCCCTGTTATTTTACCCTAGCCGCGCCTCTCAGCCTCAACACCACCACTGCCCAAATTCTCGCGGTAGCCGAACACCCATCTCCGTCGACCACCACCACGCGAACCACCACTACACACCCGTTGTTCGCTAGAACCGTCGACCACCACCATCGCACGAGTTTGGTTCCATTTTGATTTATTGGCATATTTGTTATTTGACCGGTTTCCTTTATTTTTGAATCTCGCGGAGTTGAGGAACTCCGTGATCGTTGGTTCTTATTCTATTGTTGGTTTGATTAGAATGATTTCTTGTGTTTTGCCGGAGTTTTTAAACTCACGTGAGTCTCGTTTTCCGTGAATCGCTCCTCTTGCTTTGGCTATTCTGGGTGATTTTTGATATTTTGGACTCACAAATTTCCGCCTTATTCATTGAATTTTCGTTTGATTTTGATGTTTTACGGTTTCTTGGGGAATGATTTTCTTTGTGTTTGTGTGGTATTTTGACCATTGTGCTCTTTGTTTTATTAAACTGATCGAACCATACTACACTTGGTATTAAACTGATTTAGAACAAAATTACACTGTTGGTATTTACTGATTTGAACAAGATACTATACTTGGTATTTTTACTGATTTTGAACAGATACTACACAGCGATGAAAAGTTATCCGTCGATTTTGAGGCCTCCATTTGCAAAGACGGAAAATAAAATAAATGAAGCTTTACGGGCAATGATGATTTCTTCCACTTACACGGATAACCAACAGTGCTTGGCAAACGCAATTCTCGCATGCACTTGTTTAGGTCCCACTTTATATTTTTACATATCCGAGCCTCCGTGTTCAAAACTACTACTGTTTTGGCGCGGATCTGAAAGTTCTATTTATTTTATTATTTTTAGCAATAGTGGCCGATGAAGGAATCTCCGTCTGATTTCCAAGGCCTACCCTGTGCAAAAGACGGATTTATTTTTTGGCTTTATTTATTAATTATTGCTATTTTTTTAAAATTGTTTTATTTTATTACTAACACTTTTACTAAGTGTTTATGCAGGTATCCGGAGATGCATTTCAAAAAGAATGTCCCGGAGTTTATTTCATGCCGCATTTAATTTAATTTTACTTTGTATTGCATTTTATTTTAATTGTAAATTGCGTAAAAATGCTTAGAATAGGTATGATAAAAGCCAATATATAATTAACCTAGGTTTGAACGGATAGCCGCAAGTTAGCGGATCCTATAGGATGCCTGACCCCTTCCCTTTAGGATAATAAAGAACCCTTACCTAGAATCCCACATTAATTTCGCAGACCATTAAATGGAGATTAATTGCAGTATTTTATTACAATAAATCAAGTGTCCTAATTCACTTAAATAATTAGGTGGCGACTCCTTTAAATACATTTAGGAATCACCATAAGTAGTACTCCCGTTTTCGACTCCGGTTAAAAGGGGTGTTACATATGGCGACTCCACTGGGGATAATCAGGTTCTTGACCATAGCAAACCTAGATTTATTATTGCTTGACTTTATTTTTATTTGTTTTAAATGCCTTAAAATTGTTTGCTTTAATTTTGTATGCTTAACTGTTTTAATTGCTATTTGTTTTTACTGCTTTCCTTAAATTGGTATTCCGTTCATATTTCTTCCACTCTGGAAAATTCACATTGCCACACTACACATTTGGTGTGCTTCGCGCACCCGCAAATTTCTTTCAAGAACACCCAAAATTTAGGAGAGTTGGCGCTTGCGTGGAGTTAGATCGGTTCGTCTGATCAGCCACGTAGCCTTCTCACTCGAGTTGTCCGCTCGGGAACCTTGCGTCTAATAAGCCAAATCTTAGAAAGCTTAAGATAGAGCTATACCACCCTTTTATATTAGTCATGCATGCATAAACCTTAGGTGAGTTAATCTTTGGTATTAACGCCACAATTAGAAATCCACCAAACTTGTCGACAGGTTTCGCAACTCAACGACCCATTAGCATACTATGTGTAGCGCGATGGTGATAGACGGATCCAAGCCTGGTTATAACACACTGAAATTGGAAAAAGTGCACCGTCATTTGGTCGCCATTTCCGACAAAACATTGCAGTTTAACGTCTTAGACCTATTTATCATAATCTCGCATATTTGGCGTTTAGGCCTACCTCTGACATAAGAGAGGTCCCATGCATATTAGGCGCACGCTTGATTTGCATGCTTTTGTTTACTATTTTGTTGCTAGCAATTTTGCACATATTATTTAATGCAATAATTACCCTTTTAACTCATGTACATATCATGCTATGTGCTTACAACTCTGGCCACGAGCATTTGCATTTTTGCACTTTTGTTGTCATATTGCAATCAGGAATTCTATCACAGAAATCGCTCTTGAACAACGCGATTTGGACTTTGTGAAGATCAACCACCATCCGTCGAACCAAGCGGAGTCTTTGACTATATCGTCCACGCCTTACATTTTACTATTTTTGTGACTTGCCTACTCACTCATTTGTCATATTTTTGCGGAAGACCGCCCTCGCAAATAGTCGAGGCGACAACAAAAAGAGGAAGAAAAAGAAAGAAAAAAAAATCATCCCAAGAATGAGTGAGTTATGTTGACGGAAAAGAAGTGATTTATACGATTCAACAAAGCATTGCTCTGGGACTTATATTTTGCATTTTTATACAAATTCAATTGATATGTCTAATATTAATTACATAATTCTTTATCATGCATTTTACGACATAATTATTCCGAACTACGCGTGTCTGATTCTCACCATACGGTGTGATACGTAGGCAACCCATCTAGGGTTCGACACCACCACATGAAAAATAAAAAAATAATAAAAAGGGGACATATTTGGTTCACCCATTCATTGTATTTATCCAATCACGGACATTCATTGTTGCATTTCAATCATTCTAGTACATACATTCATTCATGCATTTCATCACAACCATTCATTTTTTTTTCATTACATTCTTTTACTTTGCATTAGTCTTATAGTGAACAATCATTTGTTTTGCACAGCTTTTACTTTTGCATTTCTTTCGTGAATAAATTCTTTTTAAGTCATAGTTTATAACATATCTGAACGAACTACGCACACCTGATTCTCGTCAAAGACGATATACGTAGGCAGCCCTATTCGGGTTCGGTACCATTTATTCAAAAAAAAGTACAAAAATAGTTTATTAAAAAAAAAACAAAAAAAAACAAAAAAAAAAAACAAAAAGAAAGCTCTTTTAAGTATCATTGTTTGACTTGGTTGATACCAACAGAGTTGGGAGTGTGCATAGGAAAAAACGAGTAATAATCAATATGGACTGACTTCGTGGTAAACCATAGATTCTTTTGGTACCTCTTATTCACCCGTAAATGACATTGCCTTACATGCTTCTAAGATAAGAACGAAACCAACCTCATCGTTTCATGTGCATTGTGTGGTGAGTTTTAGAATCGACCAATTGCATTGCATTGTGATCTAGAACTTGGCCCGAATGTTTGTTGAGGCGAAATCCTGAGTAACACTTGGTGTGGGAAATGATCGTAGGCTTTCTTTGACCCGTTTGAGCCTTTTCAGCCTACCAAATAACATTATCCGTAGTACACCCATTTTGAGCCTAAAGCCTATTCTTTTGACAACCACATATTACACTTATACCCTTTCTCGATGCGCACGCACTATCCTCTCGCCCGACCTCCTCGGCGCTTTGGAAATGTGCAGTGGTGACGAAATTCTGCCGAAGTTTGCAAAGACGAAATTGTCAAAATCCCAAAAAGGGAAAAGAAAGACACAGAGGCGACTTCACGAAGAAGAAATCAAAAGCCCCGACAAAAAAAGAATGCGAGAATAGCTTTGGAAAAAGCGGGCTCCAAACGAAAGATTCAAATGAAGTCAGTACAGAAAAACTGGGACAAAAAAAAAAGAGAAAAGGAAAAAGAAAGCAGATCAACATTAAAGCACACAAATATCAAGCACGGACGTAGTCTAACGCTCGAAGAGGGATTAATCACTTTTTACCCAAATGATATTCATCTCTTTCCCCCAAGCCTACATTACAAGCCCATGACAAGCCCTACATGATCTTATACTAAGGGTTCTCACATTAGTGGATACTTACATGACGGTCAAGCCTATGGTATCACAATTGCATGCATTGAACATCCTTTTGAGTGTGAGCGTACTTCTCTAAACGTCCCAAAATTCAAGATATTGGAATATGTGTGAGAAATGGGACTTTCTTTCAGTGAGGGCATTTGAAACGTGAGATTACGTGTAGTTCGAAACCTCGCAAGCAAGTGTGCCAAGCATTGTGTCTGAGGTACTATTTGAAACTATAGGAATTACCCAGAAGTCAGCCTTGGTTAGACTGAAAGTGAATAACGGAATTCTTAAGCACAATACTAATTGTTGGTATCAACTGAAGTCAGAACGTGATGCTGTCCTTCCACTTTCCAAAAAAAAAAATGCATACATAAAAATCATTTTTTGCATCACGACCACGCTCGACTGATTCCTCGACGGATACGAGCGCCACATTGGCTTCGGTCCACATTGTTTGAAAACCCATAAAAAATCATTTTTCTTTGCATCACGAACTACGTCTTGACCTGATTCCCTCGACGGGATACGTAGGCGGCCACATTGGCTTCGGTCCACATTGTTTGAAAAACCCATAAAATCCTCATTTTTCGCATCATGAACTACGTCTTGACCTGATTCCCTCATAAGGATACGTAGGCGGCCTAAGTCGGCTTCGGTCACACCATTAGAAATCTTCCCATTGGCTCGTGCGCGACGGAGTGCGTTTGATTATTCTGAAAAGAGATATGAGCAATTACCGCCAGAGTTAAAGTCTTGCCCATGCGCCCCGCATAACAAAAACTGGGACAATTTTGGGAAATACACCATGAAGAAATCATAATAAGGATTCCAAAAGCAATCAAGAATTGCAAAGATTCAAAGAAGTCCGCACAGAGATCGTGACGCGACTCGCAAAGATTCAAAGAAACACACAACATTCAACACGTCCATTGCAAGGACGAAATCTCGACGGGCAAGATCACATCAATACAACCGCTACCTTTTACGGGATCTTCATATCAACAAAGGCGTGAGCACAACAATAAGCCAATGCGGGTTATAAACTCACAACGTCTATTCAATGACGTTGTCTCAACCCAGCGAAGTCACAAGGCGTACGCCCATAAAATGACATCATTTCATTGCAAGTTTATGCAACGGCCATTCATGTTTCGTTTATACAACGATTTAACATCTGCATTTCGTCATACAACGACGAACATCTGCATTTCGTTTACACAACGATTTAACATCTGCATTTCGCCCATACAACGAACATAACATTCGCATTTCGTCCATACAACTTAACATCTGATTCGTCCATACAACGGTTTAACATCTGCATTTCGTCCCATACAACGCATTTAACATCTCGCATTTCGTCCCATACAACGACAAACATTTGCATTTCGTCTATACACGATTTAACATCTCGTGATTCGCCCATACAACGATTTAACATGCATTTCGCCCATACAAGGCATCATTCGTGATTTCGCTTATACAACGACGAACATTTGCATTTCGTCTATACAACGATTTAACATCGATTCGTCTATACAACGATTTAACATCTCGCATTACGCCATAAGGCGCCATTCAGATTTCGGCCCATACAACGATTTAACATCCGCATTTCGTCCATACAACATTTAACATCTGCATTTCGTCCCATACAACGCATTTAACATTCGTGATCTCGTTTATACAACGATTTAACATCTGCGTATCTCGCCCATACAACGCATTTAACATCGCATTCTCGCCCATACAACGGCGAACATTCGCATTCGTATATACCCATTTAACGCTCAGATTACGCCATACTGGCGTCATTCGCATTCGTCTATACAATGACGAACATCGCATTCGTCTATACAACGATTTAACGCTCGCATACCAGATACGCCATCTATGCATTCGTCTATACAACGACGAACATTTGCATTTCGTTTACACAACGGCATGACAGCGCCATACAAGGTATCATTTGCATTTCGTTTATACAACGACGCATATCGCCATACAAGGTATCATTTGTATCTCGCCTATACAACGACGAACATTTGCATTTCGCTATACAACAATACGCCATACAAGGCGTCATTTGCATTTCGTCCATACAAGACGACAACGCCTACAAGGCGCCATCCGCATCTCGCCACTACAAGACGGCAGATCATCACATCACTTCATTACATCTACAAACACCATGTCTTTTCCAAAGACCGCAGATCACTGCAACCCAAAGGTCAATCATACCGACATCGGGACAAATTTTGAGTTTCGTCACTGCTTTATTTTCTAGCATGGCAGAACCCGGTGTCTCATAATTCGACAATGGGACAAATTTTAAACACTTTGTCTTTTACTCGCATCACAATGACCAGGTCGCTTTTGCCCATTCTTTGCTTAATCCTTGTTTTACTCGACGATGGGACAAAATTGGCCACAAGTCAACGCCTTTGTCCGAAAACTCTTTCATCGCTCCCACAAAGAGGACAACCGCTGACACCTAATTTTGACCCATCTTTTAGGCATTTCTTGCAATTTTAAGCATTTTAGGACACCGCATTTTATCATCATTTTTGACATTTTGTATATTTTTTACATAACGTTCTATGTTGTTTATTCTTGTAAATTGACACCATGTTTTGCTTTTTACCTTTAATTAGGTATTAAACATTTTTTAGCATCTCTTTGAATAATTAACTGACACCCCGTCTTTACTTTTAATCAGACATTAAATATTTGCTAAATATTGTATTTTATTATTATTGCATCAACATTTGCATTTTTATAATTTTGTATCTTTAAATAATTTTCTTTTAAATAATTAACCAATTTTGCATTTTTTGTCAAAACCAGTCCAGTCCAGGGCATAATCTGAATCAGTCCAACCCGCCAGAAACCGAAGCCCAAACTGAGGCCCAATACACCTTTCATCTTTTCCCTCCAAAACCCAATACCCAAAACCCAATACCCAAAACCCAAACCCTAAACCTAATCCTAATCCTAATCCTAATCCCACACTATAAATAAAACCTTACACCCCTCATTTTTAAAGACCGAGGGCAGCCCACCATACCAGTCAGCCGTCATACCCTCAACCCTTCTTCATTCCCTCTCATTTCCCCCTAAGCATCATCCCCCTCAGCCCTCACTTTCTCCATTAACACATCCGTCGTCGCCGCCTCCCTTCGCCGGAGCTCCAAGCTCCGGCGAACACCCTCACAGTCAGCAGCCGCACGTCTCACCCTCCTCACCTCTCTCCCGTCACCCTCTTTCCCCAGTCCCGTCGCCGCCAGTCTCACCGGCGAACCACCACACCACCACCGCACGTCTCACCCTCCTCACCCCATTCCTGTCGACCCTTCAGCCCACAAAATAGAACCCTACTACACATACCTGTACACCTCTCTAAAACCTCTTCACCACTGTTATTTTACTCCTAGCCGCTCTCAGCCTCAACACCACCACTGCCCAAATTCCTCACCAGCCGTCGAACACCCATCTCCCGTCGACCACCACCACGCGAACCACCACTACACACCCATTGTTCGCCAGAGAACCCGTCGACCACCACCATCGCTGCCTGAGTTTGGTTCCATTTTTGATTTATTGGCATATTTGTTATTTGGACTGGTTTCCTTTATTTTTTTGAATCTCGCCGGAGTTTGAGGAACTCCGGCGGTCGTTGGTTACTGTTCCTATTGTTGGTTTGATTAGAATGATTTCTTGTGTTTGCGAGTTTTAAACTCCCGCGTCTCTCGGTTTTCCGTTAATCGCTTCCCGCTTCGCTATTCTCGGTGATTTTTGATATTTTGGACTCACGAAATTTCGGCCTTATTCGTTGAATTTTCGTTGACTGCTTTTGATGTTTTCGGTTTCGGGGACAGATTTTCTTGTGTTATGGATTTTGACCATTGTGCTCTTTGTTTTATTAAACTGATCGAACCATACTACACTTGGTATTAAACTGATTTAGAACAAAATTACACTGTTGGTATTTACTGATTTGAACAAGATACTATACTTGGTATTTTTACTGATTTTGAACAGATACTACACCCTGGCCAATGAAAAGTTATCCGTCGATTTTTGAGGCCTCCACAGTTGCAAAGACGGAAAATAAAATAAATGAAGCTTTCTGGGCAATGATGATTTCTTCCACTTACACCAGATAACCAACAGCGCCATAAAACGAATTCTCGCATCGCACTTGTTTAGCCGGCCCACTTTATATTTTTACATATCTGAGCCCTCCGTGTTCAAAACTACTACTGTTTTGGCGCGGATCTGAAAGTTCTATTTATTTTATTATTTTTAGCAATAGTGGCCGATGAAGGAATCTCCGTCTGATTTCCAAGGCCTACCCTGTGCAAAAGACGGATTTATTTTTTGGCTTTATTTATTAATTATTGCTATTTTTTTAAAATTGTTTTATTTTATTACTAACACTTTTACTAAGTGTTTATGCAGGTATCCGGAGATGCATTTCAAAAAGAATGTCCCGGAGTTTATTTCATGCCGCATTTAATTTAATTTTACTTTGTATTGCATTTTATTTTAATTGTAAATTGTGTAAAAATGCTTAGAATAGGTATGATAAAAGCCAATATATAATTAACCTAGGTTTGAACGGATAGCCGCAAGTTAGCGGATCCTATAGGATGCGACCCTTCCCTTTAGGATAATAAAGAACCCTACCTAGAATCTCACATTAATTTCGCAGACCATTAAATGGAGATTAATTGCGATATTTTATTGCAATAAATCCGGGTCCTAATTCACTTAAATAATTAGGTGGCGACTCTTTAAATACATTTAGGAATCACCATAAGTAGTACTCCGTTGACTCGATTAAAAAAGGTGTTACAAAGATGATGCTCCGAAAAAAAACAAGAAAAGGAAGAGGTCTTCTGGAAAGGAGAAGGATCCTAACAAGAAAAAATTCAAGGACAACTGCTATAATTGTGGGAAAGCTGGCCACAAAACCCCAGATTGTCGTCTCTCGAAAAAAGACAAGGGGAAAGGACAAGCCAATATGGTGGAAAAGAATGATGATATGAATGATTTGTGTGCAATGCTATCGGGGTGCGATTTGGTTGGAAACCCAAAGGAGTTGTGGCTTGATTCTGGTGTCACTCGACATGTTTGCGCTGTAAAAGAAGCATTTGCAACCTATATTCCCGGTGGACCCGGAGAGGAACTGTTTATGGGAAATACTGCAACAGCCAATATTGAAGGATATGAGAAGATACTTCTGAAAATGACTTCCGGAAAGGTGTTGACTCTCAACAATGTTCTGCATGTTCCGACAATTAGGAAGAACTTAGTTTCAGCCGCGGACTACTCGTCAAAAATGGGTTTAAGTGCGTGTTGGTTAGTGAAAAAATTGTAATAAGTAAGAATGATATGTTCATAAGAAAGGGCTACCTCACCGAGGGCCTTTTCAAACTCAATGTAATGGTTGTTGTGATATTAATAAAATTCGAAATGCTTTACTTATTGGAGTCAAATGATTTTATGTCATGTTCGTTTAAGACATGTCAACTACAAAACCTTGCGAAAATTGATTAACTTAGAAGTATTGTCTAAATTCGAGTGTAATAAATCAAAATGTGAAATCTATGTTGAATCTAAGTTTGTTAAACATCCATATAAGTCTATTGATAGGAGTTCAAATCCTTTGGACTTAATCCACATATATGTGATATGAAGTCAATACCATCTCGGTGGAAAAAGTATTATATAACCTTTATTGACGATTGCTCTCGATATAGTTATGTGTATTTGCTTAATAGTAAGGATGAAACAATTGATGCATTTAAACAATACAAGAACGAAGTGGAAAATCAATTGAATAAAAAGATAAAAATGATTAGAAGTGATAGGGGTGGAGAATACGAATCTCCTTTTGCAGAGATATGTTTAGAATATGAAATTATTCATCAAACTACTGCCCCTTACACACCACAATCAAATGGAATTGCAGAAAGAAAAAATCGAACATTAAAGGAAATGATGATTGCTTTACAAATAAGTTCTGGTTTACCGCAGAACTTGTGGGGGAAGCTATCCTTACAACTAACCGAATAATCAACAGGGTGCCCCACAACAAAACACAATCTATTCCATATGAACTATGGAAAGAAAGAAAACTCAACTTGAAATATTTCAAAGTGTGTGAGTGTTTAGCAAAGGTCCAAGTTCCTTTGCCCAAAAGGGTAAAAATCGGACCAAAAACTGTGGATTATATTTTTATTGGCTATGCTACAAACAGCAAAGCTTGTCGGTTTTTGGTTCACAAATCGGACAATCCCGAAATTCATGTTAATACGGTAATTGAATCAGATAATGCTGAATTCTTTGAAAACATTTATCCGTATAAAACTGAATGTGAGTCGTCAAGTGAAAGATCTAAACGACCGCGGGAAGAACCAAAAGAAAGTACACCAAGTAAAGAGAATCCAAGGCGTAGCAAACGTCAAAGGACATCTACTTCCTTTGGACCAGATTTTGTGACATTTTTGCTTGAAAAAGAGCCTCAAACTGATTCATCATTTTTTAAAGAGGTAGTCAATAGTGAGATTGAATCAATTTTGAACAACCATACATGAGAATTAGTTGATCTTTCTCCTGGAAATAAACCTTTAGGATAAAAATGGATTTTTAAAAGGAAAATGAAAGCTGATGGCACTATTGACAAATATAAGGCAAGACTTGTGGTCAAAGGTTATAGACAAAAAGAAGGTTTTGATTATTTTCACACATACTCGTCGGTAACAAGAATAACATCTATTCGGATGTTAGTGGCACTGTCGGCCGTATATGGTCTTGAAATCCATCAAATGGATGTCAAGACAACTTTCTTAAATGGAGAATTGGAGGATGAAATTTACATAGAACAACCTGAGGGTTTTGTGGTTCCTGGTAAAGAAAGGAAAGTGTGCAAACTTGTTAAGTCACTTTATGGACTTAAATAAGCACCCAAACAATGACATGCGAAATTTGACCAAACAATGTTGGCAAATGAATTTAAGATTAATGAATGTGACCAATGTGTTTACATTAAAAATACTTCAAATCATGAAGTCATTGTTTGTTTATATGTTGATAATGAGTAGAGATATTGTCGATCTAAATGCTACGAAACGTATGCTCGCTAGCAAATTTGACATGAAAGACTTAGGGATTGCTGATTAGATCTTAGGAATTAGGATCCATAAAACTCCACAAGGTCTAGCATTATCACAGACACATTATATTGAAAATGTACTTGACAAGTTCAAGTATTTAAATTTCAATGTTGCAAAAATTTCAATTGATGTAAGTTTTGCACTTCAAAAGAATGAAGGTGAAAGTGACTCACAATTGGACTATGCACGAGTTTTGAGAAGTTTGATGTATATTATGAATTGTACACGATTAGATATAGCATGTGCTATAAGCAAGCTGAGTCGATTCACGAGTAATCCCAATCAAACTCATTGGATGACAATGAAACGAGTCTTTGTGTATTTAAAACACACCCAAAACTATGTTTTGAATTATAATAAATATTCATGATGGTGAGGAGATAGTGATCGCATTTGGATCTCCGGATCATCTGAAGTTAAATCCATTAGTGGATATATTTTCACCGTTGGTGGAGGAGCAGTGTCTTGGAAATCATCAAAACAGACATGCATCGCCCGCTCTACAATGGAATTTGAATTTATAGCTTTAGAAACAGTAGGTGAAGAAAATTTGAATGGCTCGGAATTTCTTAGAAGATATTCCATTCTCGCCCAAACCTTTGGCTCACTATATGTATATATTGTGACGATCAAACAACAATAGGTAGAGGCGAGGGCGTAATGTATAACATAAAATCTCGTCACATACGACGGAGACACAATACCGTTAGACAACTCCTCTCTAGTGGCGTTATCACGATTGTCTATGTAAATTCAAGAGATAACGTGGCAGATGCGCTTACAAAAGGCCTATCTAGAGAGGGAGTTAGTAGATCATCAATGTGAATGGGGTTAAGGCCAAGGACAAGTCATCATGACGGTAACTCTACCTAGCAGACTAGAGATCCCAAGAGCTAGGTTCAAGGAGATCAAACAAAGTTGTGACTGACGGTTCAACATTGTCAAATAACTCAACCCATTCTCGGATGAAGACAATGTTCAGAAATAAGGATAAAACTTTGTGGCTTGTTAATGAGTTAATAAAGCATTAATATTTTTAATGATTATCTAAATCTGGCAGTGTATGACCAGATAATGTGGCTATAGGACCACATGTTTAGAAATCACCTATGTAAGTGTTAAGTGTAAGCCGCATTAAAGGTTAATGACAGTGAAGGTCCATTCTCTATGCACTCATGAAATCAGACGGTGTTCATGACTGAAACGAACACAACCGTGAGAATCATAAACGGTTGAGGATTGATTGTGTGACTTATGTTGTCTACGTATACAACAAAGTTCGACGGTTCAAAGATATCAAATCTACCGATTGATCGAGTATATCTGATATAAGTTCACTACGGAAAGTTCAAAGGAAAACCTACTTATCGGATCGGTCAATCGCGCTTATATATCACACTTGTCCGCACATTCTTTTATATTATGGCATTCTTCATTCATGTGGGGGATTGTTGGTTTTGATATTGGTGAATGAGAAATGATTGGATAAAAAGTGAAGGGAATGTAAAATGTCTCTCTTACTTTGGTTAAAACATTTGTCCCACATAGGAAAAAGAGAGCAAAGAGAGGTGTATATATTACATTACACCTTCAGTCTATTAAAGGGTTGAGGGCAAGGACATCGCGGCGTCGTCGTCCGCATTCGGCTCGACTTGACTTCGGTTTGGCTTTGGCTTTGGATTTGGATTTGGATTTGGATTTGTCAAAGATTGATTGATTATCTTTTTGGACAAACTTTTCTTTAATTAATTAATTATTTAATTAATTAGTTAATTATATAATTAATTAACCAAAAACATCGATGCGGATCGACCGTGACGCGACTTGTGATCGACCCGATCCGTTTTTCTCTTCCCGAATATTTTTGAATTTCCCTCCAAAAACCTGGTGACTGATCTGAATGGTTGCAAACATTTAGAATCAGTACCTCCAACTGCTATACATTCTTGATTTGTTCTAGAATTCATTACTAATTTTTCCTGTGCTAAAAAACAAAATAGAATCTTTCTCTCCAAAACTCTCTTGTTTGATTCTGTGTGATACACTGCCGTTGAGTGATTCGTCGCTACCTGAATTTGGAGTACTACTATTCTGGTAAGAAAATCGTTCTATCCTAGGAGGGGATATTCCATCAATCTCGAGTATTGTGAGGGAAATAATTTCTTTAAGGGCACACTTTGAACTAAGTGGACTCGATTATATTATGAAAAATATTTTTATTCTTCCAACACTGATTCTGTTCATTTTTCAGTTTCGTTTATTGGTTTTAAGTAATTTACTGTTAAGTATTTTATACTGTGTAATCTAATTTTACTAAGTGTTTTACAGATTGTGTTGAAACTTTATTTAAACTTATAAGATTATTCTGCAAACAAAGATGTGTGCTTAACAATTACTAGTATTGTATGAAACCTTACTTTAAGAAGATGCATAAACTCATCGGAAACTTAGTAAACCACTCTTTCGTGGTTTTATATGTTTCACTCTCTTATTTCGGTTTTATCCTTTTCATATCAAAGCTTTATAAATTGCAAACTAGTATGAGGATATTGGGCTTTTATCATTTATATAGGAATTAAAATATGTAATGTACTCTTATATCATCCCCGTAATTGAGGGCTAGCTCAGTTGGTGAGCTCCTTGCTTTCCACGGTTTAGGTCTAGGGTCTAAATATTATCGATTCGTTTCAAATATTTTGGGGGTCCTGTTCTAATTCGTAAATGGAAAGACAATCCGTTTTCCCTTTTCAATAAGTATCATTTTCCCTTCCCCTCTTGGTAAATGAAAAGACAACCCGTTCTACACTTCATCAAGACAAAAATCATGCCTTGTCTATTCCTCCAAATATTATTTGCCTTTTTCTCAGCCGACAAACAAAACATTGAATTCAACCGCATATAATCTTTATCTAGCACGTGCTACAAAGAACAAGTAAATAGTAAATACCCGTGATGTAATATAATAAAAATTGCAAGCCTTCTCCCTCCTCCACAAGAAAAGGAAAAAAAAAAAGAAATTTGAACCAAAAACAGAACGTAAACTACTAGTGATGATGAAGGCAAAAGTGGGGAAGAAGAAGCTCACCTTCTGGTGAAACTACTGTGTGTTGTTTCCGAGGGCGACCTTGTCCACGGCTTAAGTAATGATCCATGCATTTCTCACTTTGATGAGAAATTGTTGAAGCTTGAGTTTCGGAGCTAGGAGGATTAATGCTTCGAGACATAGTCTTGGTTAAACGTGTAGCAAAACCTGGTGGTATTTCTGAATCAAAGTTTTTCTCTGTCATTCTTGGGGAGGAAAAAAGATAGCTCAAAACTCAAAAGTACCCCCTCCCTCCGATTGCATTTACTTTGTCCGGGCGCTTTGCACACCTCTTAAAAAATAAAATAAAGAAAAAAGGCTTAAATATGTTATAAAATTATGAATCATTTATATCAATCTTTAATAGTTTGACTCATTTATATCATTGTCGTTATCAAATAGTTTATCCATACCTTTTTCATTAACGCATACATTAATGAAAAACGATATTGTAACTGGTGTTAATAAAAATTGACATGAATGAGTCATTTTGATAACGACGATGACATAAATGAATATTATTGACGAGTGCATAAATTAGTCATAACTATTGAAGTGTATAATTTATCATTATACACATTAATTAATGAATATAATTTTAATAAATTTATTTAAAATGAGTAATTAATGCTATGATTAATTTATTTCTTAGAAGAAAAGATGGTGGAAAGGTGGAGATAATGCCGAAACTGTTGGGGGTTTTCTTTCAACGATCTTTGTTGCAGAAGCACAAAAATAGAAAGCTCGTGTAGAGGAAAGCAATAAAGTGTTGAGGAAAGTACATAGAATGAGGAAGAGCAGCAGATTGTGATTGGTTAATCGATTTAAGATGATAACAGAGTAATAATATTTTCTTGGTCAAAATTTTAAAAATATATCTGTAAAAAGAAATCAATTTTTGAAAAACAAGTTCTGCTCGAAATACTAATCCTTGCGTTTCAATTTATGTGATATAGTTTAACTAGATACGGAGTGTATGAAAGAAAGGAAAACTTTTAAAATTTGTGATCTAAAATAAATCATAAATATTTATGTGGCTGTAAATATTTTCATTAAGGGTAAAACAGAAAGTTTAAGGGTGTGTTTGGATTAACGGTGATCAGAATTGATTCTGACATAATTGATTATGACAGAATTGATTATGGTGGAATTGTTTTATGTTTGGATGCAACAATGTAAAACTGATTGTTATAATTGATTTATGTTTGGATAGTTTTGATCAAAATTGTTTTTGAATGTAGAATTACCAAGATGAACATTTAGTCAATATATATAAATAAAAATTACTAAAAAATGGAAGTATGTAAATAAAAACTACTAAAAATGGAAGTATGTAAATAAAAATTACAAATAGATAATAGAAATTAAAGTGCAATATAGTACTTAAATATTAGTAGAATATTATTACAATACTAATTTAAAGTGCAAATATTATTTAAATATTATTACAATACTAATTTTGCATGTACTCTATAATTTGATTGCATATACTCTATAATTTAAAAATAACAATATAAAGTTAGTAGGTTCATTGCTCTTGTGCAATGCATATCTATTAAAAAAATTATTTCTCAACCACGTGATTTACTAAGATTGATATGAACTCACATTTTAACTCTAACTTTCATGAAGCTGTTTTTATTTGTAATTTAATCACTACATAAAATTATTGTTTATATATGACAATTTTATCTCTTCTATCTCGACTAAAATTACAAAAAGGTATCCTATAAATTAGTTATATCTTCACAACCATTAATGATAATACTTGATGAATTTAATCTACTTTGAATTTGAAAAATAAAAAGGATCTTCAAAAATTTTTTGATATTCAAAATTAGAGAAGGCTTATTTCAATTATCTAATATGATTTTTTATTATTGCGCAAAGCGCGGTCAATTTTTTTTTAGTAATTATTTCTAGATATTTAAAGAGGATAATGAATGTTGTATATCTGAATTTTTTTAGTAATTATTTCTAGATATTTAAAGAGAGTAATGAAAGTGAATAGAGTTGTTGATGAAAATTAAAGAGGGTAATAAAGAAAAAGGTAAAATTCAAATTGAAATAAATGGCAAAATTGAAATGTATTATGTGACTTCTCTGTGAAAAGAGGCATAATCAATTCTAAACACTTCAAAAATTACCCTCTTTATTACCCTCAAAATTGATACTTGGCACTACGTGTGCATGTGTGTGGAAACGACGTTTACGACGTGCGAGACCTCAATTGTTCGAGTAATAAATAATGGGTTAAACTTAATTCCATATTAGTAAATTTCCAACAATCCCCTCTTGAAAGAGATTTTGACGCACCCACATGGTGCCTTTCTAGCAATCTTTCGGCGGATCAATGTCGCATCTGGATAGGTAGTCGTGGCTTTGAACCTTCCATAGTAGATTACCATCGGACTTAAGTGAACGTGATGTCTTGAACCGTCAGTGTTTAGTGTAAGCCAAGACAATGGCACCAACACAACAACTTTCCTTACTTTGTTCTTCTTAAGATTTTTTCTGTTGTGGCCGTGGACACGTCTTGGATCCTTAAGTGCGTTCATTTGAGGCGGCCAGTCCTCGCACTTAAATAGGTGATCTCCTACAAGGTATTCTGCTATACCCCACTACACGAGTGTTAAGACACCATTAAAAATTTCCTCAAACCTAACCTCGGATGTTGAGGATCATAAAAGGTTTTGGAAACTTAACTTTTATTCACTCTGCAGATAACACTTAATGTCTATCACGGAAACGGTCTTGGATTCATGTTTCTATGTAGAAATCATTATTCGAAGTGCTCTTGTTTCAACCGAAGCGCTCCACTAAACTTTTACGACTTAATTTTCCCATTGAACCTAATTCCTGGGATCTCCAGTCAGTAAGGTTGGGTGTCCGTGGTATCAGTTCTTAGTGATTGGATTTTAGGTCCATTCCCCTAGACAGGCAGAACTCTTGATCTTTGGACAATCTCTTAATTAAGGAGTTCGTTATATCCTTTGATTTAGTAATCAAGAATGTGTCGCGATCATTGCCATGCGATGCTTATGCTGCGGCGGATATGTCGAGCATAGTCATCCGTGCCACTTTTCGATTATTTAGCGACAAAGGCACGAGTTACTCCGATAAGGGACATCCTGCAGAGGTCGTGAAGTTACTCAACTTCTCATCATGCTTTGTCTGAGCGATAAACTCGATTTCATCACGAATCGTAGATGCAAAATTGCTTAGAGAATTTTCGATCTTACACCGTGCAACTTCTTCGCCGTTTACCAGCGTGGAACCACGTCGTTTGACGATAGCAGTTCATCGTTCTATGTCTCAAGCGTTTCACTTACGTGCAATATCTCTTTCACTAATGAAATTTACGATATTTGGCACTACGTGTGCGATGTGTGGAAAGCGACGTTCCGGCGTGCGAGTCTCGATTATTCGAGTCATAAATAATGGGTTAAACTTAATTTCACATTAGTAAATTTCCAACATATTGATAGTGTACAAAATTTATTACACAATCAGGACATTTAGGTATTTATGTGTAAAAATATAGTATAGCTATCAAAGGTTAAAATGAAAAGTAGGGTAAACAAATTTAGACGTTCAATGTAACTTTATCCTATTTAGAAATAGTTTTAAAAATTGGAAGTAATTTACTATCATGGTTAAAATTCACTAATAGTATAAAAATCTTTATATTATGTCACTCCTCCTAGAAAAAACAGGTTTAAGTTCTATATTTGAAGGTGTAAAATATAACTACACAATCAATCATTTATTAGGTTATGCGGTACCTACGTGACAATTTTTTTTTAAACAATCTGAAAAATTGATTTTTCTAATTGAAACAAATGTTTGAAAAAAAATGACTTTTATAAAAATATGAAATTTTCTTGATTTTATAAAACTTGTCTTTTAAAAAAAAATCATGAAAATTAGATTTTTTTAATTTAAAAATCTGGAAAATATATATTTTTAAAATAAATTTTCAAATTTCTTTTTAAAATTAATCCAGATTTTTTGGATACTTTACTTTTTTTTTAAAATACTTTACAATTTCTAGATTAAAAAAATATTTTCCAATTTTCTAAATTAAAAAATCCAAATTTTCAGAATATTTTTAAAAAAAGGGTATTTTGAATACTTTGTTAACGGTGTATATTTGTCTCCAACTTGTAACGAGAGAGTATATTTGACTACTTTCGTTAACGGATGACAAAATTGACTAATAAATTAAAGTAAATTGGTATATTTGACCCTTTTCCCTTAGTTTGATACCACAAGATTTAAAAGTCTTTTTTATTTTGTTAAAGTTCGTGCCAAGAAACGGAGGAGCACTAAATAATTAATAATTTAAAATATTTAAAGACATAAAAATAAATCGCAGTCAAATATTTTCTTGTTTAACTCTTAAAAATCGAACTATATCACATAAATTGAGACATATGAGATAATTGTACTGTATACTATACGTGAGAAGGAAAAAAACAAAACTGAAAAAAGGTTAAATTAAGATTTTGGCAAATGATACAAATGGAAAGTTCAGAGTTTTCATCTCTATTTATCTTTAGCCTTGTGAGGAAAACGTTCAACGGCTGTGATCATAAGAAGGGATCAAGTTTTCATATTCCTCAAATGAGTTATGCAGAAAGCTGCAAGGACATTTGAACTGAAACTGGAAATAGTAGCTAATTTGCAAGTAGATAAAAATGTCATCAATACATCAAAAGATACTCCAAGAAAGACCCCAAAAGTTGTGGTCCATACTATTATATTCACACCGTTCGTATCGGTATGCAGATATTTTCACTATCGGACTTCCTGGATAGTTGTTCTGAAGCTTGATTGATCTGGCGTCATTCGCTCGTGAGTGAGTGTGATAGCGAATATATTTATCGTATATCCTGTAATTAATATTTGTGTGTAATTATAGTAAATAGAGATCCTCATTCAATTAAGATTCATCTTGTACACACTATATATATTTGTATTAATGAAAAAGACTCCGGAAGAGAGATTAATACAATTCTACAATAAAAATAACATGTTTAATAGAGATGACATCAGAATAGGATGTAGTCTTGCTCTTTAATACAGTGTTACTACAATTTATACAGAGATTAAATAGAGAGTCCTAAATATGTTTTAACAACACACTCGATGTCTAGTACAGTTACAATATAGATACACGTCCATCTTTTGAAGACATTAACATAATCGGATGAGGTAAACTACATTCATAACTCAACCGTGGCGACTAGGTAAGATCTTTTATTACCTGAAACGACAAATTTATCTAATGTAGTCTTTGGCAGGGCCGGGTGCAACTTTAAAGGTTGTAGTAATTTCTCGACATTCTGGAACCAAAACATTATACTCATATAACTGTTGGTCATTTCTCATTGCAATCAGGGCCGTTTTTTTGCCCGTGCGAGGTGTGCTCGAAAAACGAAAAAATTTAGAGTTCCTTTTTTTTCATTTTTATTAAGTAGTATTAGCCAGAATTTATTGAAAAGACACATAATTCGCAGGTCTTAGCCCAATCAAAGTAGGGATTGATTAAATTGAAATTTGTGTTGTTATTTACAATTTAAAATAATTTTTAATTATTGAAATCGTATATTTACTTATATTAAGGATCACTTTTACGAATTAGAACAGAGTCCCCAAAATGTTTGAGACGGCCCTGATTGCAATAGAACAGAGTCTCTGAGGACTTCCAGTTCATCTTGTAGGGAGCTCATTTAATGAGTTATCAAATATCCAACAAATCGAAACCAACATGATATGTGGACTTTAGGCGTCGGGTGGCAGATTTAATCCCTACGAGAGCTGCATCCTTGCGCTGCTGAATCTCACTTCGCTTTGCTTATATATTATCATGTTGGGTCTTTCTGTGTGATAGTTGGGCTTTCGAAATTGTACCAATGATTGTTATCTTGAATTAATTCTTTCACAATAGCTAAGGAAATATGAAAAGTACAATTGAATTTTGTAACGGACAGAGACATTAAATGATGATTTACTACAAAAAATGACATTAGCCTAAACACTCCACTGCCCGAGCAAAGAACAAGTACAATTGCCCCACAAACTTTCCTGTATCCTGATCCACCCTCAGTCCAACACCTTCCCCAAAATTCACCAAACAGACACACTGGCTCGCAACAGATGGACCCTCGCCCCATCAACCCACAAACCAACCTTCCACAAAACCCTACAAAAAACCCTCCACAAAACCATCCACAGAACAACCCTTCAACCTCATCAGCTCCATATATATATATATCAACCACCGCTTATCCAAACTAGCCTACCCAACCCAAATTACCGGGCTCTCGAGCATATACCGATGGCACACATCGCTAACCCTCATAAACAATATGTGCCACCGGTATATGCAGCGGAAGCTCAACATGTTATCGCCCAAATCCCAAACATACCCACTCAGGAGGTTGGCCAATACGAGGAGATGGAGAGACAAGCGAGGGCAAGAACGGATGAGAATATGGTTAAAGACATACACAACCTGAAGAAAGCATTCAGGAACATTCAGACAGGAAAGGGACATGATGGTTTGGAGTATGAAGACCTTTGCATGCACCCGGATGTAGAATTGTCGATCGGTTATAAAGTACCGAAGTTCGACTTGTTCGACGGGAAGGGCAACCCCCGTGCACATCTGAGAGCCTACTACGACAAATTGGTCGGAGTGGGTAAGGACCAGGCCATAATCATGAAGTTATTTATAAGAAGCTTGATAGGGGAATCGCTTGATTGGTATACGGGTCAAGACTCGCGAAAATGGTACAGTTGGAGCACGATGGCGCAAGATTTTGTAGACAGATTATGGTTCAACACTGACACTATCTTAGACCGATTTTATCTGATGAAGCTTGAGAAGAAAACAATCGAAACCTTTCGTGAATAAGCCATGAGATGGAGGGCGGAAGCAGCAAAGGTTCAGCCTCCGATGGCTGAAAGTGAGATGACCACCATATTTGTGCAGTCCCTGAAGGACGCCACCTACTACGAAAGGATGATCAGCGTAATAGGTCGGAGCTTCTCAGAAGTCGTGAGGATGGGAGATTTAGTGGAGGAAGGGATAAAAACAGGTATGATCACTAACTTGGCCGCATTGCAGGCGACAAGTAAAGCAATCCAATCAAACTCATTTGGGGGAGCCTCCCAGAAGAAGAAAGAGGTAATGTCATCTGTTGTGACCGCTTAGGAGCACATGCCGAACCAATTTTCAACCTACCAAAACCCTCGCCACAACCTGCCTATTTCAACCAAAACCACGAAATCATCGCCATTACCATCAATGCATAGGCTCCTACCTTGTGTACCACGCTCGACGACTATAACGCGCACGGGCACGCGTCTATCCCGGCAATATCGACATACTTATCTGATGCGACAAAAATGAATGCGCCAAAAAGCTAGCCAAAACATACACCCGTCTGGTGAGCCTTTCGCTTGATTATACGAGAGGTTGAGTGTTGCGAGGATGCTCGACGATCGAAATATCCTCGATCCTACCTCGTAGGGTATGGCGAAACCAAACATTGCGCGTATTATTAGGAGCCGTCGACCTGACATCGGAATTGTTATTCTCTCAAATATAAAATTGAAGCATTAATCAAGGATGAGGTGATTCAATTGAAAGAGGTCACCCCCAAAACAGGTTGAGTATTGACAGCCGCCGCTGTAGGAATTGATGTATGTTGGTCTTGCAAGTAAAGACATCCGCTGCGAATCTCATTCGCCACGATTGATCATTCGTCGGGCGATACTATCGTATGTCAAAAGAAGCGATCACGACAGCGTGGCGGGATGATCGGCGAAGACCCGGCCGGTGGGATGCAGAACAATGAGACATTTTGAACGAGTAGACTCGTACCCCTGTCTCGGTCCTCTGAGATATATAATTAGTTTAACATATCTATTCCTCTTTTTGTAACCTGAACTATGTTATGACTTGATTCCTTCGGCGGGATACGTAGGCGGTCCACACGGGCCTCGGTCCCACTTTCAGAAAACTCTATCATTTCCTTTTGTAACCTGAACTACGTTATGACCTGATTTTCTCTGCGGGATACGTAGACGGCCACTTCGGCTTCGGTCCCACATTTTGAAAACTTTACAATTCCCCTTTTTGCTTGTAACGAACTACGTTATGACCCGATTCTCTCGTTGGGATACGTAGACGGCTTAAATCATCTTCGATCACACCATTAGAAAATTTCCTCTATTTTTAAATAAAACCCTTTTTACCTTGATAGGATAGAAAAACGACCTTACAAGACTCGCTTAGACCAAACGCCCTTGCACGCTTAAAACTGGAATAATTTTTTATTTTGGATAAGATGTTCATTTAGTTTCACGGCATGTCAATATTCGAAAATTCGACAAAAACTTTTATACATACTTTGTCATAAGCAATTATTTTATTAAACAACTAGCCTAAACCGGAAACCAGACAGGGGTTGCAGGTCCAAACAAACCAAGCGCCCGAGCATCAAGAATCAAAGTTGCAAAGTCAATACAGATCGATCGCCCCCCTCCAAAACTCACAATTTTTTCTTGTAAAATGTGTTAAGTTGTGTTCATGTGTGCAGTATGTGTGTCTATGTGCATATGTTACGACTTTATTCACATTCGAGGACGAATGTTGTTTAAGGAGGGGAGAATGTAAAGTCCTGGAAATGTTTTATTTTTTAAAAAAAACAGAAAAAGAAAAGAAAATAAAACCTAAAACTACCCCACCTTCTACTCCCTCAAACCCTTCTTCCACTCCCTCAACTCCCTCCACTCTCACACCACACACCATGTGCTGCATATATATTTTTCATCATACATTGTTCTCATCACAAAGAACAAAAATATAAAGAACAAAGAAATCAGAAAATACCAAGAGCAAAAAGGGAGAGGCTTGGTTGAAGGATAAGTTGAAGTTGAGAATTTTATTCGTGATTACGAAGCAACAAAGGTGAGTTTTTCCTCACTCAACTTGTCACGCCCCGACTTTTCTTAAGAGTTATCATAGTTCAAACTTTACGCTTGATTTGGGTGAAATCGAGAGCAAGTAGAATTATGAACTGTTTTTCCCGAGTTTCACTTGTTAGAATTAGACAAAATTTGGTATGGTTGTAAATCAATTTGTTACGAACAGATTGAACTAAAGAAGAGGTAGAATGGACTTACGATTTAGAAGTTATCGTATTTTAAAATTTCTGCGCCGGATCGGTTGAAAGTCCGTAAAGCAGTGGGTAAAATAGTAAAACTGTAGCAATTGGTACAGAATATGAAATGTTGATTCAAATGAAAGTCCTAGATTTGTCTTTTCTCTTCAGTTTGAGAATTTACGGGGCTTGTTCCGACGTACGGATAAGAAGTTATGACTGTTTTAAGATCGTGTATCGTTCTGATAATAAATTCGGCAAACAGTTCTTAATGTATTTGTTAAAACTGAAAAACTGAATGTTTCGGTGGGGAATTTAAAATTTTGTGTTGCACAAAATTTCTAGGTTATTCTGTTCTCGACAGTTTGAGACTTTGTGTACATAAATCCGACTTACGGTTTGAAAGTTGTAGCCCATACAAGTGAGAATGGCGAAATATTGAAAGAAGGAACTATTAATTGAGCATTTTGAACATATAATACATGCAAAACAAATATGTAAATGCATTTGTAAATTCATCGGATCGGGTTGCACGCCGCAACAAAACGTAAAGTGAATACGTGTTCACGAATACGTAAATATAATGGATCGGGTTGCACGCCGCAACAAAACGTAAAGTGAATACTGTCGCGCCCTTTTTCGACCGCGACATTTTTTTATCTAATAGCGAACCCTGCTCAAAAATGCAAAATGTTAGAAAATAAACAAATAATAAAATGCTAAATGGTTTAAGAGGCTTAAAGGTTTTAAAAATGCTAAAAGGATGCTAAAATTGCAAAAGATGCTAAAGTTTAAAAAGGTGCTAAAATGCTAAAGGGTTGCTAGAATGCTAAGGGTTCGCGGAGTCGCCACCTAATTAATTTGGGTGAATTAGGACACCTAAATGTTTAACTAGTTTAAAGTAAAACATTAACTCCATTTTAATGGTCTGCTAAACTTAATGAGATTAGGTAAGGGTTCTTTATTAATCTAGAGGGAAGGGTTAGGCACCTCTAAGATCAGCTAACTTGCGGTTGTCACTTGTAAACCTAGGGTTAATTATTATGTTAGAGAAATGCATGTTTTAGAAAATATTTGAAAGAAAGTATTTAAAACATATAAGATGTATTTTGACCAAAAGAAAGTGTAAGATTTTGTTTTAATATATATAAAGTTAGTTTTGATGGAAAACATGCAGTTATAAGGTATTTATATGAATTTATTCGATTGTATAGCATAACATAGAAGTAGTAGTGCAAAATCAATTATGGCAAAATATGCATTATAAAATAGTCTAGCATACAAAGTGTCCATTTAGTAAGCAAAATAATTTTCATATATGAATGATAATGCATTTTGAAAATGGGTTAGGAATTTGATCACAAATAATATCTAGCTACATGATTGATTATGCAAGTGAAGATTATTGGGTGGTTTATTAGAAATGCTAAACAATGTATGGCGTGCCTAAAGTAATTAACTTAAGGAAAGCAAAATTAAATTAATGCTAAGCTACTTTATAATTTATTGGCTCGAGGTTTAACTATTTTGAGTATCTACTAATTAATGTAGTGTTAGACATATAATTTACAACAAATAAATGAATGGGGCGGGGTAGAAAATAATTAGAAGGATTAGAGGAATGGCGATGTCTTTCGCTGCGGCTTTGGAATTAGATGCGGATAGAGAAATGCACGTAGATGCGGGTATTAATGGGTGTGGCGAGTCTCGTATCGAGACTCTTCCCTGCTCGAAGGCATTGCGTTTCATGTAAAAAATAAGAAAAGATAAGGATTAGTATATGCCCAAAATCCGAATCAGTCTAAAGCATATAATTCAACTTAGACAACGACAAATAGAGTAGTGCAAATCCATAAATAAAACTATGCGATTCGTGAAAATGTTCTATTCGTAAGTAGGCCGAATGGGCCTAGCCATAAATGTAATGCGGTGAGTAACAATACCATAACTAAATGGGCTTAGCCAGCGTACAGCAAGAGACTTATGGGTTACGGACAACATGTGTGACTTCAAATGGGCGGTGGGCTTTGACAAACTCAACAACTAAAGCCAATTTATCGACATTACACGAGATAGTAATTGCTAAGCGAAGCAGTCGAATAGACCCAAAATACACCTGATATACGAAGACTGCTGCGGTATATGGGTTCTCAAATATGTTGTAAATACACTAAAATTAGGTGTATACTCCTACGGTGGTGGTTAAAGGCTTAAAATGCTACATGTTGTCATTAAGGCATTACACTTTTAGGCAAGCAAAGGGAAATGTATGACGATTTGAATACCTGGGGAGACAAACAATAAGATTAGTGACCATTTTAGGACATCGTCTTAAGTATGCGGGGTTGTGGATATGGAAGACATGAGCAACCACCTTAGCAATTTCCTTTTAGAGTAATGCAATTTTTGAGTTAGGCATTCATATATTTCATATCACGGTAAACAACACTCACAAATGAAGTGGCTACAGGGATACATGAATAGATGCAAATAGTCGTTTGCTAGGATTTACGTGACACGGGCTTAGCTAATCGGACACTTAAGAAGAATCGAACTACATACAAATAATGTATTCAAATAAAGCACACACATGACTAAGTTTAAAACATACGGACGAAATTGGGTAATCTAGAAGCGACGATAAGAGGACAAGGTAGATATTCGTTGATGTGGGTAAGGCGGCGAAAGGTTTCAACGATTTGATTTCTTTTGCACGTAACGAAGGTAAGGAAACATCCTTGAAGTAATTTAGCACTTGACAAATATGAGACAATACAGCGTTACTTAATTTACTTGGGCTTAATCCATTACTAGGTGATATGGCGAACAATACATGACATTTAATCGACCAAATATAATCCTCGGACAAATAAACACGCTTTTGAGCATTCAAGCGAGTTTAGGCGGATCCAACAACATACAATTATTCAATACAACACGATACACCTTTGTATCCTATACTAATCTCAGTTATGCGTGAAACTAAGCGCTACGTTTAATACGAAAATGCAGAAATACCAAATGAGCGGAAAAGAGTTTGGGTTTACCTTATAAGGCGTGACCGAGGCAGCGTATCAAGTCGTCGGTCCTCTCGAGTTTTGGTTTTTGCGATGCGAATGAAAGGGCAAGGTTTGTTTGTTGATTCCTTGGCTGGATTTGAAAGAAAGGGTTTCGAATTTCCTATTTGTATGATGCTAATGGTGCAGGTCTTTGCGACACAACTTCCTGATGCTTTCCTTACTGCGCTCTGTCGTCTTCTGCTCCTCTTCGAATGCTACCTCCCTGGGCTCTGCCTTGCTGCTCCTCGAATCTCTTTTGCATGCGCTTTATATAACCATCGTTTGGGTTCTAAGTTTGGGTGAGGTTTAAGTGCTGATTTTGTGCGATTCGTGTGTAAAATCCATTAAGGTAAGGAAATGATTGAGGTGTTTAAAGAGAGATTTTGGTTGCGATTTCTATGGTAAGGACAGGGTGTCGATATGGTAGCTGATTCGCCGGATTCTCCGGCGAGAATCCCGGCATGGACGAAGTGCGGGAGGTGCGGCGACTATCTGTTTTTAGGTTTAGGTTTTGCTTTTCTTCCTTTCGGTTTTCTTAAGAGGCGATGGGTAAAGTGAAATTTCTTGGCGTGGGCTTTGGCACGATAGCGAGGCGAGTGGGCTCGCGGTGTGAGTTTGGGCGGAAGAATTAGTTGGGTGCGGGTTGCTTAAAGGAAGGGGAAGGGCTGATGGGCATGGACTAATTAATTAAGTCTTGTGGGCTGCGGGTATTGAAATTTGGTGAAGTTGAAATTTGGGCAATGGTAATTTAAATTGGGTATTAGTTTTAGGTGTATTATTAATGATTAGTGATAAATTAAATTAACAAATGTGATTAAATTATTTAGGTGCTTTATTAGTCTAAGTTTTAAAATTATTACAATAATAAATGTGAGTGTGCTATTTAATTAGTGCTTAATATTTTAGAATATGGCGCTATTATTTAGAAACTTATTATTATGCATTATTGCGACGTTAAATTAAAATTGAATTGAGTTTAGATTAGATTAGTTAAATGCTAAATGCAAGTATGATATTTAAGAATTGTTTAAAGCTTTATAAATGCGACGCTATTAAAAGCGTATATCAGATTAAAATTGATTTTAAATTACAAATGATTACTAATAAATGCGGCTATGCTACCTGACACGACGTTATCGCTAAATTATTTATTTTATGCATTTATTAATTATTTAAGAATTACGACAAAGCTTAAAGTTAATTAATGTCTCTAAGTGCTTAAAACTCTACGTAAGACGCGATGTCATTATTAAAATATTTATTTATGCCTGTATTTATGTTTTATTGCTGCATTTTATTATAAAAATCCTAAAAAATTATTTTACAAAATTAGTGTAATTTTATAGTTAATGGCTGGACGGGAGGGTCAAAATTGGGTGTCAACAAATACGCGTTCACGAATACGTAAATATAATGGATCGGGTTGCACGCCGCAACAAAACGTAAAGTGAATACGCGTTCACAAATACGTAAATATAATGGATCGGGTTGCACGCCGCAACAAAACGTAAAGTGAATCTGGCGTTCACAAATCGTAAATATAATGGATCGGGTTGCGCGCAGCAAAGCGTAAAGTGAATGCGTGTTCACGAATCGTAAATATAATGGATCGGGTTGCGCCGCAACAAAGCGTAAAGTGAATACGCGTTCACAAATGCGTAAATATAATGGATCGGATTGCGCGTGACAAAGCGTAAAGTGAATACGCGTTCACAGCGTAAATATAATGGATCGGGTTGCGCGTATGACAAAGCGTAAAGTGAATCGTGTTCACGAATACGTAAATATAATGGATCGGGTTGCCGCGCGCAACAAGCGTAAAGTGAATCTGGCGTTCACAAATCGTAAACATAATGGATCGGGTTGCGCGCGATAAAACATAAAGTAGATCTGGCGTTCACAAATCGTAAATATAATGGATCGGGTTGCGCGCGCGACAAGCGTAAAGTGAATACGCGTTCACAAATACGTAAACATAATGGATCGGGTTGCACGCCGCAACAAAACGTAAAGTGAATACGCGTTCACAAATACGTAAACATAATGGATCGGGTTGCACGCCGCAACAAATATGTAAATGCATCGGATCGGGTTGCACGCCGCAACAAATATGTAAATACAAAGGAATACCTTAATATGTAACATGAGATAAAACATGTATGTTGGTTAAGCTGAGTATGTTCTGAAACGAATTGAAAGAGAATATTATTGTGTGAATACTTGATTATGATACATTAAAAATGTTGAAGTTTATTTCATAACATGGTTATTGTGTCCTAATATGCTTGTACTTAAAATATTGTGAGATTACTTTGAATTATAGGGTGAGGTTCTCACTCAGCCCCGGATGGTAGGGCTGACTCTTTTATTTAACATATTTCAGAAAAGCGTGATAGAGGAAAAGCTCATGCGGGGATAGCGATCGTCCATGACCTCGCGACCGCGATCCATTATTTGGTTGGTGAAAGTTATTCTCATAAAGTATGTTTAAAGAACTAGGTTCCATTATCTTGGGTAATGCCGCGCGAATTGTTCTTTGTAAGCTTTGAATTGCTTATTATTATATATATATTATTTAGCACTTAAATACATGTTTAATCTAGGAAGAAAAGAAGTTAGCAGTTACTTTGGAAAATAATAATTGTCAGTGCCATCATATAAGGAAAGACTTAAGAAAAGTCGAGCGTGACATTTCTTTGGCCTTGAGTTCTTCGTATTATGACGAAAATACAACAACAAATAAAAAAAGTTACGCATAGCATTTCGGCCATGAGTCACAATCCGCGCGTCTATCGAGACATCATTTGGTTCGAGGGCGCGCTCGATCCTCATTTCTCAAATCACTTTACGACTACAACTATTTTACCGGTTTATATTCGCGGTAATTTCATCATAGTAGCATGGCCGCGTGTGAAATCCTTTATCACGTCTATTGGCGTTAAATCTTAATACGTCGCCTGATGATAGCGTTAAATGCTTACGTTTATTCAGCGGCGTCTATTACATCTATCGATGGCGTTATTATTACATCTTTTCTATGGCGTCCTCGTTCGGTTATCGATGGCGTCGCTGTCGTCTATTCGGCGGCGTTCATCTATGCGTCCTCGCGATAGCGTTCTCTTATTACGTCTATCAGCGACGTTTCTTTTATTACGTATATTCAACGACGTTGTCTTATCATCTATCAATGACGTCTTTTATCACGTCTATTCAACGACGTTCATCTTATTACATCCGCACAACGACGTTCCTCTTATTCGACCGTTAGCGGCGTTTCTTTTATTACGTCTATTCAGCGGCGTTGTCTTATCATCTATCGATGGCGTTATCTTATTACGTCTATTCAGCGGCGTCTTATTAAATCTATCAGCGGCGTTCGTCTTATTACGTCGCGCAGCGATGCTCATCCTATTACGGCTTATCGATAACGTCGCTTTATCATGTCTATTCAAGCGGCGTTAATCTTATTACGTTCGATGCGGCGGCGTCCTCTGTCACGACTATCGATGCCGTCTTTTATCACGTCTATTCAGCGGCGTTCATCTTATTACATCCTCGCGATAATATTCCTCTATCACGGCTATCAAATGGCGTCTTTTATCACGTCTATTCACGGCGATCATCTTATTGCGTCCGCGTGGCGGCGTTCCTCTATTACGGCTATCAATTACATCTTTTATCGCGTCTATTCGGCGGCGTTCATTTATTACGTCAGCGCGGCGGCGTATTCTTAATGCGACTATCAATGGCGCGCTTTATCACGTATAGTCGGCGGCGTTCCTCTGTCGTCTATCGATGGCGTCGCTTTATCGCGTCTATTCAATGGCGTTCCTCTTGTCGTCCGCGCGTGGGCGTTACTCTGTCTGATTATCAATAATGTCATTATTTTATGCTGCGATGGCGATATCTACAACCGTCTGCCAGCGATGTCATTTTATTATATACGCACAACAACCTCGTATTTTGGCGTCGTCAACAACCGTCCATACAGCGGCGATATCAGCATTAAGTCTATACCACGCGGCGTCGTCAATATCGCGTCATACCATGGCGTCGTCAACATTTTTATCATCGTCTCAGCGTCTACAACTATGAGATTTTGACATCCATTACATCTACGCAAAGGCGACGTTAAGTCACGGGATCCATTTCTTATATTCGTGTTGTATTTTTTTATATCATCTTAACAATTATGCACTAAATTTTCCATAAGATCGCTTACGTGATCCTTAATTTGCGAAATACGGCGTCAACACGATGATGCGCGGCGTCAACCTGATGATGTCATCGAACGTCTGATGGCGCCGTCGACTTGACCTGATGGCCGTCGGCATCGCGATGTGCTTGGCGTCAGCGCGATGATGCCTCATCTTCAACACAATGATGCCATCACCTTGATACAATGATGGCGCGGCGTCAACCTGATGGCGTTATCATCTTGACCACGATGGCGTCGGCCTCGGCCTGATGATGGCGTCGGCGTATGCGACTACCAAACTTGATACATTCGGACATTCTACTCGCGTTTCATATATTAATGCTTTATTATTTTTGTCTTACTTTATGCACTAATTTCTCTTAAGCTTTAGCCTGCAGGAGCCATAACTCACAAGAGTAGGAGCACAACGTGGAACTATCTCTTACGGCGAACTGAAGCAATTTGGACCTCGAACGTAGATCAGCTCTCCTCGTCCGCGGCACGATGGCCAGGTGTCGTCATAATTAAATCTTTGGGATAAATTTTTGAATCTGCATCTGCATTGTCCTTAATTTTCTAGCATCACAGTAACTCAGTGTCATCATAATTCGATACTAGGACAAAATTTTGAATTCAGCGTCAACCCGTCTTTGATTTTTTAGCATCACAGCAACCAGTGTCATCATAATTTGACACTTGGACAAATTTTGAATTCGCGTCCACACCATCTTTGATTTTTTGCATCACAACAACCCAGTATCATCATAATTCGACACTGGAATAAATTTTAAATATGTTTCCACTCTCTGTCTTTAATTTTCTAGCATCACAAAAACTCAGTGTCATCATAATTTGACACTGAAATAAAATGTTAAATCTGCATTAGCCTTGCCTTTAATTTTCCAAACGCCACAGCAACCCAGTGTCATCATAATTCGACACTGGAACAAATTTTAAATATGTGTCAGCTTTGTTTTTAACTATGTCATCACAATCCGACACTGAGACAAAATTCTGAATCTGCATCAACTTTTCGCTCAAATTCCTAGCATCAGAGATCCCCTTTTATCTTGGAAAACTCCTTTTGCCCATGCATTTCCTAATCTTTGACAATCGGGACAAAATTGACTACAAGTCAACGTCTTTGTCCGAAAACTCTTTCATCATCTTCGATCAAAAGGACAAGCTGACACGATTTTGTCATCTCTTTCCTGAACATTTCATTCAGATCTTCATTTTATCTTTAATTAATTTCACTATGCTTCTCAGTCTTAAAAATTCTCCAAAATAAGTAATTTTAATATTTTCACTAATTACAACATAATTTTGAAAAAAATCGAGTATTATGTTTTATATTTAAAATATAAGCAAAATAATTTTAATATTCCGGCTTCGACATTAGTGATTGATTTTCTCTTAATATTTTCACCAATTACTAAATTAATCATTTTTTCGATGAGTGTTATATTTTTACTCAAAATTAAATACATATGTTAAATATTTTGTATCTTATTTTATGTGTGTGCACTTTTTAAATTAATTAAGATGAAAGAAGCATATTTTAATTAATTGAAAGATTTGGACTAATTACCTATTAATCTCTGACATTTTTAGAACCCAATTTTCTACCCAATTATCCTCCCTTTAAAATCAGCCCAAACAATTCCCGTATCAGCCCGATTTCCGCAACCCAAAACCCGCCTCTTTATCCCATCGACCAGCGGCCGTTCCAAAGAAAACAAGAAAATCGAAACCAGTGCTTTACCCAGAAAGCACTTGATCGTATCATGATGCGATTTGTAAACCTACTTAGGTCTTGGTATTTACTTGTAAGCGGAATTCTTTGTTTTGTAATGGATAGTTGAAACTCAGTAAAAAGAATTCGAAAAATTCTTACATTGAACCATTCTATATCATATATGTGTATGTGTAAATATGGGTACCGTATGTATATTTTATATGGATATATGGATTCATTTAGTTCTTTTTATTCTTAACATTTGGATGATTAAAAATTATCATGTCGGTTCCAGGGGATGGATCTATAAGAATTCACTATCTAATAACAAAAAACGACTTGAATGATCTGTATTAAGAGCTAAATTGGTTAAAGGTATGGTCGTTCCATCATCTCCTCAGCGTATCTCGTACCCGTACCTCTGCTCTTAACCACCACGACACTACCAGCGCCTCGTCACATCGCACGTCTCACCATACCTGTTCCGAAAACGCTTCCAAATCTTGCCTTGATTAATTTGAATTGATTTTTGAAGGGTGAGCGTTATGGGTAACCTATCTATAAAAGGACCTCATTATTCTTCGTAAAAGAGGTCAGATTTAATATTGATTTTAATACCTTATTTGTTCTTCGTTTGAAAGTTTTTGTATTTGGATCGAATTTAGATTTGGTTGAAGATTGAGCCAGGACTCGTATCTTTAGAGGCTTAAACTCGAAAACATACTATCCTTACTATAAAGACTCAAACACCCTTTCGATTTAGTATTGCTTGACAAGAATCCAAAATATTAAGTCTTACTTCACTTCAGTCGCACACACCCATACTCTCCGAGAACGAGTCGAGACGACGCTTCGGTTCGTCACCCGGAGAAGGTAACCTACTTTCTCTTTCGAATTTCGACTCTTATGCAAACTTGTGTGTTGTTCTGTTATATATTTCTTGATAATATTTGTTAGCACTATTACATTAATGTTCAATATTCTTCAGTTTACTCAAACAGTTCTGTGTATTTAATAAATTCATGACGAACAAGATATTTGGTTTGGATGTCTAAATGTTATGTCTTGAAAATGAACACAGATATCGATTGGTTACTTTATTGTAGTTAAATTAAGTGTATGGACTGTCCCGCATGATATGTGGATAATAACTATGTTTTGACCATCATGATCACTGGTTTGAGTTAGTCTTATAAGGTTATATTTTTCAAAACTCATGCCTAGATATGACCAGTTAAAGAGTGGACTTTTACGTGTGTGTGTCTTCTGGCAAGTTGTGGTTTTAAAACCATATTGATCTATGCCCATCTCTGCATACTAAGTATGAGACAGATTATTAATTCTGAATTGGGTATAATGTAGTGAAAAATGATCATTATAATTTGTTACCTCTTTGCTTGAGATATCTTTTGTAATAGATGGTTTAGTTCATTTCTGTACAATTTTTTATGTTCCACTGAACTGCATGTAAGCTTATGATATATGTTTAAGTGTCAAGATGTCTTTCCCCTATGGACTTGAACCATGTTAAATGATTTGCATGTACCTTAGCCTAGGTTGCCTGACTGTTAGACTATTAAGAACCTTAATATGATGCGAAACTGTGTCATGGGGCCATATTAGATGTCTTGTCTGCATATACCTGCATATCCATGTTGAAACTGTTAGTTTTAAGCTGAGTCATAGCCTAATATTTGTTTGAGATGGAGTCTTAAATCTGAATTACTATGATAAATATATGGGTTTGTGTTTCTAAAAAAATAGAGGTCGATTTGAATCATGTTTCACTTAGCAGCTACTTGAAATGGTTGGTCTTTATGTTATGTGAAGTTGTATATCTAAATGTGTATTAAATAGGAGACTTAAATGCTTCTCCTGTGAGTATGCATATTACTAGGCTCCCGATGAATTGGTCTTTGGTTTGCCTAATATTTTATGTTTAAAATGTTTGGGCCGATATTTACGTTTTAGGCCTGCCTCGTTTTGTTGTTGTTGTTGTTGTGCATTCTGTTTAATACACAAGGTTTAGTGCCCTCAGCTGATCCTGTCCCTTTCGATTAAAATAATCAAATGTGGGTCTGCCCCCTCTGCTTTATCCATGAATATATACCGTGAAGCCTAATTTGTCTATGAAATGTGTTCAAGTATTACTGTGGCCTGCTTATTCTGAGAACAATAAAAAAAATGAATTAATTGGTGAGTTTAAATTTCATCAAATGCTTATTTATCAATGATAAATATTCTACTAATCTTGTACTTTTCTTTTGCTTGCATGAAACGCATTGGGAGTGATGAGGAGTCTTATTATGAGACTCGTCACGCTTCTCGTCAAACGAAGACCAACGTTTATGATCCTTGCATCTTATGGCCTCGGGACCTCGAAACAAATAGGGCGGGATAATATCTTCACCTGCCCTAGTCATTTTATCTCCTTCTTTAACTCCGTCACTTTATTTTTATTTATATCTTTATGTGATTACTGAAATATTTGGATTAGTTAGACTTAGAATTAATAAATCGGGAGGGTAGTTTGAAACTTGAAAGTCACCTTCAATTTATTTATTTATAGGCTTGTCATGCTTGTTTAAAGCTTTCAAATATTTTAATTACACTCTTTACTTCTTTTTCCCTAAGAAAATAAGGTTCCTTTGATAAAGATTATAAATAAAAAATGATTTTGTTCTCATAATTCACTTAACAATTCTTTTCCATAATGAACTTTGATTTTCTTAAAAAGCCAAAAACACATATATTATGCGCTATCTATACGAATTCTTACTTTCATAAAAGATTAAACTATACATATAATACATATTTTTCCAATAAACCATTTTTATATGTTTATAAGCAAACCTCATGCAAAAATTTATGAAAAATATATATTTCTCAAGTATTATTTGCAACATCTTTTAAACCTTATGTTTTCTAACATGCATTTTTTAATACAATAATTAACCTAAGTTTGATCGGATAACCGCAAGTTAGCGGATCTTAAAAGATGCCTAAACCCTTCCCTTTAGGATAATAAAAAACTCTTACCTAGAATCTCATTAAGTTTTGTAGACCTTTTAAATGGAGATCATTTGTAGCATTTTTATGCTATGTAAAAGTGTCCTAATTCACTTAGAACAATTAGGTGGCGACTCCTTAAATAAATTTAGAAATCAACCATACGTAGTACATCGTTTTGACTCCGGTCGAAAAACGGGTGCGACAAGAGGGTTTCTTCAACTGTTTAAAAGTATGCTTAGAAAGAAGTTCAAAAAATCTGAGTGTAGTGTAAGTCAAGTGTATCTCCAATTGAGCCAAAGGCCTCAATATATAGTAGTGTAAGAGGGTCTCTTCAAGTGCCCATGTAATGACCATTTAAATGACATGTAATGGACACTTAATTCACAAAGTAATGCAGCCAAATAATGGTTGGTTTATGGAAGAAAAAATGACATTTGAATGCTCAGCGTCATGTCGCCAAACTTTTGGATTTCGTCGCCTGAATCTTTGTCTCGGAAGCGTCGTGGCGTTGCGGAATTAGCGTCGCGCCGCCGCAGCTCTAGTGAGTTACTGCCACCCAAGCGTCGCGGCTCGGCCATTGAGGTTTTGCGTGTCTGATGGTGGTGGCACCACGGCGCCCCGGCTCCATGGTGTGTCGCGGCCCTTTTCCTACCCATTTCAATCTTACGCCGCGCGCTTCTTCGCCCGTTTACCAGCGTGGAGCACTCGTCGTCACTACATGTCTCAAACATGTTACTTACGTGCCAATATCTCTTTCACTAATGAAATTTACGATATTTGGCATTATGAATCTGAGAAGCGGCGTTTAGATGCGAGACCTCAATTGTTCGAGTAAAAAATAATGGGATAAACTTAATTCCACATTAGTAAATTTCCAACAAATTGAACGGCAACCCCCATAGCTAGCACAAAATGTTAAATATCCTCTTGAAGAAACTGAAAAACATGCAACAACAACATATACCCAGTGTAGTCCATAAGTGGGATCTAAATAGGGTAGGATGTACGAATCTTATTCCTACCTTTGTGGGGTAGAGAGGTTGTTTCCGATAAACTCTCTCAAAAGAAAAAAATGAAAAACATGCATGTAAAGGAAATTTGATTTTTAATTTGTTTCAAGTTTTGGTCTTTTTTTAATGAAAGTTTTGCTACATTCATTAATATATTAGAAGGGAAAAACTTACTGGAAATCCCACAGATTATTTTGTACTTCCTTTTTTCTGATTGGGATACCACCCTTGGGAGTGTTGAAGATAACATAGCTGGTTGTTGTCTTGGAGCTAAGCTTGACCTTGTTTCTACCATTTTTCTTTTAAAGTTGTGTTCTTTTCAATGGAGTTTTTAATATTTGGTCTTCGAGAATTCAAAAACCAGAATGAAGTGATATGAGCTCTGTGACAAGTTTTTAAGCTAGTGACAGGAAAATGGTCTTTTTTTGCCAATTAAGGCAAGATTCCTATGAGAATTAAAAAATGCTAGCATACATTTTTTCCTTTTTATACTATTCTTTGAGAAGAATAGCTTTTGAATTACTAAAGACTAGTTTGGTATAAGAATAATATTGAATAGATTGTATTATTAATGTTGAAATTAGTTATGTTTGGAATTATTTACTGGTTGATTTGGTGTATTAAAATAACATGCATTTGCATAATTTCTAAAAATAATAAAACGGGTTATTTATAAAAATACCCTCCGTATTATACTATGTGTGGGACTTCATGGATAATTGTGTCTTTAAATGTAAGTATTAAAAATCCTTGTATTATCACAATTTTCTATGTATTTGTTATAGATAAAAGAAAATACTTATGTACTCGTCAATTCTATTGTTGGTGATGTTTATTTCTTGATAAACGATTTTCACTATATAAACTTAAATTAGTTAACTTGCAAATGTATGTGCAGGCAAAAAGCTCAAAAAATGAGAATCTATTGAATAAATAAAATAGAGGGCAACAGCGTATTTACACATCAATTAACTATTTTGCACAAAAATAAAAGGGGACAAGCTCTCAAAATGTTGTCGTTTACGAGCTACTCGTCTATAAGGTTTCCTATTTTTCCAGAACAAATGTTCAATATTACTAGTACTTCTTGATACATCACCAGCAGCATCCACTCTCTCCCATTTGGATTTTCTTGATGTCTTTGATTCTCTGTGTCGCGGAGAAGGTGTTTGAGGTACCTCGTGTTTGCCACCGACGACCCTGCATTTCAGAAAAGCACTCAGAAACATATATCGCGACGAATCTTAGCATTAATATGAGTTCGTTGACCATATAAGAACAATTCATCCCGATGAATACTTTGTCTATATTTGTTCTATTGTGGGAGGCATGCAGCGGTGGACCTTAACCCCTATAGGTTTGAATATGGATTTCTAAAAATTTCATCGGTGTGTATCGAATCCTTCAAAAATAGTGCATTTTCTTAGGATCCGACACAGGTGCGGCAGCATTTTGGAAAGTCTTGAGCAACATAGATGGATTCTAGCTGAACCCACCATTTCACTTACACCACATGGGTATATGCAGAAAATTTTGAAATATATTGAAAATATTAAATTTTGAACCCATAATTTCAAAGCACTCGGAACATTTGAACCTATTAGATTTAAATCCTAGATCCGCCCGTGGATGCATGATTTTCTTTCGCTTTTCAAGAACACCAATGAATCATTTACTTCAAGCAATTACTCGTTAGCAACGAGAAAAGAGAAAATGCTCACTGTTCTTCGCCGCTTGTTGACACTGATGCAAAATCCTCTCCGTCCATGCAACAACATGCAGGGCAGATGTAGATCTTTGGCAGTGAGGATAACTTGATGCAATCAAAATGATACCATTCATCACATTTATCACAAGCAATCATCGGTCTCTTATCATAAGGTCTCCGACAAATGCAATAAAGCATACTCCGATCCCTTAATAACTGCATGTTTAAAAAATATAGCCTTATTAAATATGAATGACTACGCTTAACTTTCATCTTAACAAGAAAAGCTCTTTTAACATTTTACCTTAAGCTCCTTTTCACATGACACGGGTAAATTTTCACCCTCCGTGATGAGCTCAAAGACCTTATCCAATCCAAGTGTGCCACCATCTGTTGAAACCTGTTACAAGGAAGATGGTTAAGGTTAATGTCATATATCTAAGAATATAACCATTGAGATGAATATGTACAGTTTTACCTTCTTTGCCATATCAGCCCACTGCAACCGATGTTCTTCACCTCTGTCAGCCTCTGTCTAAAATAATCTTCTGAAGGCATGACAGCTAGTCCCTGAAGTAGTATTGAACAATCAACATATTAAGCTATAATTCGTTAGGTTGCAAGCAATTTCCAATCAAAACCTCACACCAATGATAAACCAAAAAATATCAAGAAATGATCTACTAAGGTCAGTATTTTTTATCATAGCCAAAAGGGCAAGAAATGTATTCTATTAAGGTCAGCATACTCATGAACTAGATTCCTGATTCACAGAAAGCGCATATGAGAGCGAAAGTTTCGGTAGTGGTGACAAGCTGCGAGAATGGAGCCCACTCATTTCGACAGTGAACCTGATAAGAACACTCAAAGAGCCGAAGGTTTTGAAGTCATAATTACTTTCTTAAGTTTATTCAGAAAGCAGTTAACTGACCATTTGAAACTTTATCAGGCCGATTAGTGACCCTAGTTCTCCATCTTTGCATCGACAAGAAAGAGAAAAAATGAATATAATTATACGAGCCTACATGGAAAGTGAGCTGGAGCACCCCAAGAGAAATGAATAGATCGACCAATATACAAATACAGGGCATGGGAAAGTACAGCATACCTCTTTTAAATGTCGCTGAAGCACTTGAATTGATGGTTTATGTGAACCGTCTAATAATCTCTGAGCCCTAATTTTCCAAGAAGTTCTTGCTAATGCCAACTCGAGTTTGCTGTTTGCCTCGCAATCATATGCACCAACATGATGTACAGCCTATGCAGTCAACAGAAAGCAAAATTAAGTTCCAAGTGGCGAGTTTACGGCTAATATTCTGACATGTTCACAGAAAACTGGGAATTGATTGATTCCCAAATCAAGTCAAATGCCCCACAAGAGAAAACCATAAGCCCCATAACAATGAAGATACCACCAAAGAAACACATAGGCAGGAGAAAAGATAAACATATCAGTGACTCAAACAGGTCACTACACTAATATTGTACTCCCTCCGTCCCAAAAAGATTGGCACTTTTCGAGAGTCAAACGAGTTGTTTACCATAATTTTTTCAAATGTCTTTTAAATTATTAATTATGGTGACTTATAGTACTTTTTACGGAGTTTCCAAATATGTAAATTTTAGTTCAAAAAATTTAAAGATTCTATGCTCTAACACGGTCAAAATTAGGAAGTTTGACTCTCGAAAAGCGAAAAGTGTCAATCTTTTGGGACGGAGGGAGTAATTGAAAGTGAATGCTGAATAGACATTTGGTACCTTCAAAGCAGCACAGAATTTTGTAGCAATAATGCTAAGGTCTTTATCTGAATAAGCTAAAACAAACTTGACAATCTCTTCTATGTGAGCTTCGAAATCAAGAGCTTTGTCAACAATTTGATGTAGTACAGCTATTTCCTGAATCCTGCAAGGAGAATGCCAATGGTTAAGTGAAATACTTTAAAGAAAGTGAGGTGTCGGTGTAGACACAATCTATAAAACAGGTTGTACACAATAGCAGAAAACAAAGTTCAAAGAAGCAAAAAGAAACCCCACCCCTCAACAAGTAAAAGATGGAAAGTTCTTCATTTTTTTTTTTGGAGGGGGTGGGCAGAAGGAAACTAACACAAGCCATTTATTACAAACTAGTGATTCAAGTGCTTTAGAGAAAAACTCTGATTTCCCCTTCTTGCAGGAGTTCGAGTGACAGCTTGAGAGGAAATAAACTCTCTGAGGTAAACATGTTATCACCTCATACGTAGGAGAGACATTGAAGACAGCCTTCACTCTGTTAATTTTATTTTTAAAATTTGGAAAAGCTGATTGAATTTGTAACTGATTGATTCAGATTTCGACAATTTTAACTCGATCCCGTAATGTAGTACAGAGCTTTACATGAGATAAGCACCTCATAATGGTGCCTTTCATATATTAGCTCTAATGTTACTTTCACAGATGGAATATATACTAAAATACACACTTTTTTAAGAAAGGGACCCCATGAGATATATATCATTACTTCAGCTTCATTTACATATTTTATACCAACTTCATGCAAACTCCACCATATATCCAGATCAATTAGCAGAGCTTATTGACAATATTTCCACTGCATAAATTCCATTAATCCATTTACACTTGAAAACGTCAGGAAATTACTTGGTACCCCTTTTACAAACCTTAGTTGAAATAGTACACGAGGAAACAAATTGAAAATCCATATACACAAACTCATACACCTTTTTTAATCTCTAGTAGTAATTATTCTAGTTGTCGAGAATTTCTATCATATATTTCTCAAAATGAGCTACACACTACTAGTACAAGGAACCAAAAGCAGCCTAAAGCAACATCCACTCACTTCCAGAACTCCTCCTTACCCACATTGTCCTAACCAAAATGAGAAGTAAAAGAAAAAAGAGAAGACAATTGGTATCCTAGCATCCTACTCAGTTTTGTAACAGCAGTTCTGAGTCTTCTGACGACAGAATTTCAATTGAAACAGGCTATTTATCATTAGTCATTACCATAAACATAGATCTTCAGCATCTGATAAGATCTCAACGAGCTTGTGCAACTTGAGACTCTTCCTTCAATATTCTACAATAAGTAAAACCAGAAATCAGACATCACTGCAAACTTTAAGTGCAAGCTCATTCAGAGAGCTACTTGGTCAAGCATACCAGAGGATCACTTCCATTTCTTGATATCTTTCCACTGTTCATAAAATGACAATAAGGACAAATAAATTTTTTGAATCATTGGCATCTCCTGTTGACCATCAATACACTGCAAGTGGAAGCTGTATAAAGCATCACATTTTTGTAAGTGAACAAAAGCAATTTTCATATGAAGATAATGACTAAATAGTTGTTCAACTAAAAAAATAGTCCAATTTTCCCTTGGTCGAAGGACATTAATAGCCCGTTTGGCCAAGCTTCTTGGAAGATAAAACAACAACAACAACGGTATATCGCCAAAAAGGAAAAGTGTTTTTTTGAGCAGCAGCAGAAGCAGATTTTCTGTTGTGGGGAAGAAGCTATAAATTTCTGCTGCTTCCAGGAAATAGAAACAGAAGAAGAAAATTATATTTTTTCAGGACAAGCATATCCTTGCCAAAAATTTATATTCACCAAACTATTCGTCATCAATTTAACCCATCTTTCTCTCAAATATAAGTATAACCCTCTTCTCCTTTTCCTATTTTGTTCTACCGTTTCTTCTCCTTATTCCCATAATAAATATTTAAAATCACATCTCCATTTTAACAATACTAAATTGAAAAATGAACCTTGATACTGTCTTTTGTTGACACTCAAAAGTACTATGTGGAGAGTCTTAAACACAAAAAAATATCAGGAAAAACACTTCTCAACTGAATCGGCCAAACACAAACTGCTACTCTCCAAGAGTACTCCAAAAGCTATCTTGATGTAAGTGTTTTTGAAAATAAGAAGCTTTGGAAGCTTGGCCAAAAAGCCTCTAAGTATTATATCATCCTCTGGATAATTGGTAATAACAAATAGTCATTCAAAGTCCCCTCTCCCAAAAATCTATCTCAAATCCTTTTTAGAGACACAAAATAGCAAGTTAATTAGCCGGATAAAGTACCAGTCATTGCAAGTAGAACATGTCAACAGCTTCTGGTTCACACCATCAAGCGAGCAGCATATACATAAAGCCCTGGCATTGGTCTGGTTAGATGTCTCACAGATGCTGATTGATCTCTCAAGTATGTTTTCAGTCTGCAAATTCCATTAGATTGTATCACACATCTACCATATAATAGCTATAACAGATCAACAAGCTGAAAGGGAACAAAATATAAGGAGAAAAAAACTTTAAACCTGTAAAAGAGCAGTAGGCAGGTGAGCATCTCTAACTGAAGGGTGTAAGACCTCCTCACACCGGCCCTTCCACTCCTCTATCTTATGAACCTCAGACAAAACCATGTCCAATTCTGAGCAACTGAAGGCATCATTATTCCCTTTTTCCTGAATGTGTTCAAATTACTAGTTAAATAACCATAAAAATCAATGGATATCACAGGTAAATATCACTATATGGTAATGAGAAAATGTGTTTAAAGCTTCAAAGCATAAAAACCACGAAGTTGACTCAACATTAATTACTTAGGCAGGTAGAGAGAAATTATTGGGTCAGTTCAATGAATAAAAGTTCAGAATTGTGGACAACAAGCCAGTTGATAACCAATTACTAGTCACATCCACGAAACTTTCTCATTATCAATTCTCATTAAGTTTCTTCCTCAATTTCTACACATAGTAGTAGGACGGAAATTTCCAAACAAGCTGTCTGCCGAATCAATCTCCATACGGTTGACTGACAGCACGAATCTGAATCAGAAGTGAGAAAACAATAGTTCCAGTTCAAATGGGTTGTGAGACAGAGGAGGAGAATTTAGATTGCTTGTTATATCATGAGCCACGTGAGAAAGGATTACTTAGGAAAAGGAAAAATATACTGAAGACGAATCACATTGGTTATCCTCTCTTTCTAAAGAACAATGCATTGTGCTCTCATTTGGTGGAAAAATTCAAATACCCAAATTTAACAATCTATCGAAAAGTTACCAAGAGAACAGAGACGAAAGATGAGACATTAAACTACTTTTCCAACTTCCAGCATAATAAAAACTCATAAATTGGAAATCCAAAGCAACAAAAATACCCCAATAACATTGCCAGGAAAAAAAAAAACAAAGCACACGAAGATATGTTACCTTAAGCTGCAGCAACAGATCCCATGATCGAGCCCTAAAGTTAAGGGCAAAAAATAAATGCACTTCATCCAGCCATGAGCTGTAAACGTTTAAATTGTAATTGATAAAATCGTAAAACTAATTAAAAAAATTGACGAAAAGCAAACAAGATGAAAAATATGGATATGGCAAGTGTGTCTGCCAGAATTTTCGGGTGTCTATATGCCAAATAATTCCCTACCTAGACATAGTTTCATCTGCTATAGCAATTCCCCTTATTACTTTGGAACTCCGTACACGATTATCTTCTTAGTTTTTTTAATAAGGTGGGAGTGGCCTCGGTGGAGGACAAGATGCGGGAAGCGAGGCTGAGATGGTTCGGGCATGTACAAGGAGATGCATGAAGGCCCCATTGCGGAGGTGTGAGATGTTGGCTATGGATGGTTCCAGGAGAGGTAGGGGTAGGCCGAAGAAGTACTGAGAGAAGTGATTAGACAGGACATGGTGCAATTGCATATTACCGAGGACATGACCTAAGATAGGAGGTTGTAGAGGACGCGGAATACTAGAAGGTTAGTAAGCAGTATAGTGCTCTAGTGTATCCTGACATACTAGTAGAGTCGTATTTTTCTTTGTAGTTGGTCGTTTGATATCTATTACTGTTTGTTGTCTCTTATGCTTCGATTATCGTATTAGTTTGCTGCAGTTACTGTTACCTTTCTTCATAATGCTTTTCTATAGTATTTTTCCATGACTTTTTTACTTTTGTCAATTCTTAGACCTTCTTTGTCATGTGTTCTCTTGAGCCGTCTTTCAGAAACAGTCTCTCTACCTCCCAAGGTAATTAAGATCTGCATACACTCAACCCTCCCCATAACCCACTTGTGGGATTACACTGGGTATGTTGTTGTTGTTGTACCAAGAAGGTACTAAAAGGTTACAAAAACAACATAAAGCTCCAGAAAGAAAAACAGACTACTAGAAAATTATCTTCTTAGTTATCCTTTGACTCACTTGTCATTGCTTTCTGATACTATACTTTTCCCTATAGTTTCTTTTACCAGGCAGGATAGAAAGGGTTTGTACGGGGATGGTAGTGCAGTAGGTTCATGCCAAGTACCAACAGAATGGTCCTAGCTTTCCATAAATGCCAACTGGATTCCAAACCCAACCTTTCAGTAGATTGTAGAAGCAATAGACTAAATAAAATAATGGTTATTACTGTTTTAATTATAATTCTTAAATAAAAGTAACAACTACAACTTCAAAAAATAGTAAAAATTGTGGGAAGAATGTATAGAGTAGCATGGGACTACACAGCCTCTCAGATAGGGATAGGTTCCCAAAGGAACTAACTTGATATTTACATGCATTCACCAGATGAATCCAAGAAAAGAAAACCGCAGAAACATAAGATATTTGACCTACAGTATGAGATATTCTAAAAAGCATGAAGAAAATTTAGGTCTCCCCAATGCCACACTTGGTAGTAACTTATAGCTAAAGAAGCTATTTTTGGACATCATGAAAATGTGATGACAAACAGCTACACAGCACACCTAAAATCTGCATAAATGGGGAACTTACTTGTGTTTCTCAATAGCCTTCTGAAGCTGACTAATCATTGCAGGAGATGAGACACGAATGTTCTGCAGCACGGAGGCACCAAACACAGAATATAAATTTTTACATATAATGAGGACAGCTAGAATACAAGTTTAGATAATAGTAACATTGAAATACATAACACAAACTGGGAGGCGGGAATAAAGTACCTGATACTGTCTGAGAACTTCTTCAGCGTCACTTAAGTTGGATCTTCCAGCAGTAGATTGAATGGAGACTTCCAAAGCTCTATTAAGCCAATTCACCCAATCAACTAAGAACATGCATAAACTGCAAGTTGTATAAATGATAGGAAGGTGGCTCGCAATCTCCAAATTCGTCTTGACTTCCTACAGCAATGTTAACAAATTAACTTAAGCACATGCACCATCATTCTGAGAGGGACAGATGAACCGTAACAAAAAGTCTTAAACGAGGTGACACCATAAAAGGAAACAAAGCCGTTACAAAGGGAGGTAAGGCAAACTATGGTATTTAAAGGCGTAAGCCATAAAAGATCAAAAGACCGATGTGCCAAATTAGGGGTCAAAGAAAAAAACCCAACTGATAACCCATAAAAGATCAAAAGAAAAGGTCCTAAGCTCCTACTAACAAGGCAGTCGGCAAGCATATGAAAGAAGGAAAAACGGGAGAAGGGTGTAGAGTATCATAAGAGGTCACACTAGTGATACTCTTGAATGAGGTGTTGCTTCACTAAGTGACCTAACATCTTCAGTTCAGCAACATAGCATAATGTTTATGACTTTACAATAAGCCAACATAAAAGGATAGGGGAAGAATTAGGAATGGTGCTCCAAATATACCACGCCGCCTGCAGTTTCCAAACTTAGGTGGACTTACATGAACCAAAGAGATATACCATGTAACTTTGCAAACCGGCTAAAAGAAAATAGTGCTCCAAATGAATAACCATCAATAACTGTCACGCTGTAAGTTTTTCAAATCCATGGTAACGATAGACAAAAAGGTATTAGAGCTATTGATCCTTGAATATGGATGATACCAGAGACAGAATATGGGACCGGAAAAAATTTAGGCACGGGATACCAAAAGAAGCCAAACAAAACTGGTAAAGTCACATATATTTACCCCAATAGTAAGGAGTGCATGCACAGCCATATCAAGAAGAACCAAAACCACAAATCAATGTCCAGATCTATCTCTCTTTATGTAGAACATAAATCTTATGAGACAACGAATTACCTCAAGTGTTGGAATTGCAGTAGCAAAAGATAGAGCCCTAAAGCACCAACAAAGAGTAGAACAAGCATCTTGAAGTTTTGGAACCACATCAAAATTGAAACCAAGACCTTGACCTGCTTCTACAACTGAGTCTATGGCTTGAATTTGCTTTTCAATTTTACCAAGTCTGCTCAATATTTCATCATCTATCTTTTCGACATTCAACAGCCACTTTGTATCATGCAACACATAGCAGGCATCCTGCTCCCACCTGGTGCAAGTATCAAGCAATGTTTGAATCATCAGTTGTTCTCTCAGAGATATCTTCAGAAGCTTAGATTCTGATACCAATTCCTGCACAAATACAACAAAGTATGTAAGAGCTTCGTTATATTTCACAAAGGTAAAGTTTGCAAGTGATTAACCTTCAAAGTTTCAACTTCAAGAGAAGGACTTGAACCAAGTTCCATAGAATCACGTGATAAAAAGGGCCGTGACCTAGATAGCCATGACTTAGCCATCGATACCGCATCCTTGACTTCATCAAGTGAAGGAAGAATCACAAATATCTCCTCTGAAGCCCTAATTATTTTACAAATATAACTATTAGACGGGAAGTAGGATGAATTAGACAAGCACACACAAGAAATATGAAGCAATAACTAAATCAGGAAGGAGGCAACACCTTACAACATCCTCAAATTCAGATATATCTGCCTTGTTGTTCAGGGCCAACGTCTGGCTCTTTCCTCTAAAGTTACAGCAATTGTTTTACCTCAGAAACATCAGCAAACAACTTCTCTTCGCAATCTGCAATCTGGAGATATATTCACATATGAAATGGGATGAACAATATGTTTTCAAGACAATCATTATTAGTAAGGTGAAAATTGGAATACTACATGCTAGCCTCCACCAACAGCTGCTCAATATAGTCCATGGACATTTTGCAGCGAAGTGCCTGTACAAAGAAGAATCTCAGAAAATTCAGATAGCGGAAGGAACTAGAGATTTACGAGACCAAAACATCGTAATGAATGAAGAATTACTTTAGATAGCGTAAGTGATTAGATGTCTAAGCAGTCATGAACCATAAAAATAATCAAATGGCCAAGAAAGAAAAAACAAAAAGAGGAAAGGACATGATAAGAGCGGAAAATGTAACTCAACGATCCATGAAAGTGATAGGAAAAGAATGACCAATCTACCTTCAGAACTTTTACCCTACACCAAGCTTTCTTCAGCTCAATATCCACACAAGGCAGCTCCTCAACTATGTCAGAAGCATGAGAAATATTATAGATGTTTGCATTACATCACAACTAGTAAACAAAAGATCGACTGAGATTTCAAACCTTCAACTCTAAGCAATGATGCATCCTTTTGAATGCAAGTTAACTCATGAGCTACAGTTTCTTGATCCTCCCTTTCGCTGATGCCCAGTAGAGCGTTATTAGCACGCTATCAAGACACAGCATCTTTATGATATTGTCTCAGAAGTTCAAGCTCTGGAATGTTAACCGCCAAACCATCCCATTTGTTGAGAAGTGATTCAAGTTCCTGTACAACATAAAATGTGGCATTTATGCAATGTTCTACTTCCATCAACACTTCTCAAAGTATGACAAGGTAGGTACCTTGACACCAAGAGAACCTTTCAACATCTCACGGCACTGAGATTGACAACATTCAACTTGTCTAATTAAGTCTAGGAGCATTTCACCTTCGGGAAGTTGCACTTGAAGGCTTAAATTCTAGAAACAAAAAAAAAGTAATAGAATAATCACAAAACAAATAATCCCAAAAAGAAATACAGCATCACAGAAAGCAAAGATAAACAGATCACCTCCTTCTCTAATTTGTAGAGAACATCTGCCTCAACTCTAGCAGAAGTCTCAGACACACATTTTCTTACTCTTTCAGCCCAAGCCTGAAAAAGCTCAATATATGAGATAATAAAGCAGAACCCGTTCTGTTTCGGAAGATTAATTTGCAGCAAATGACAATTCACCACAAACGAATAATCACATCACACAGAGCAACCCTTTGAATTAATCTTCAATCCTACCAGTAAGAAGACACAAAGTTGATAGAGATTCGAAACAGCAAAAAGTGGTTCAGATGGCAGTTGCCATACATCCAAAGCATCTCAAGTGAATGCACGTCACTTCCATTTGCATATGTAGATACAGAACATTTCATGCGTTGCAGAGGTAATTCTAAGTTGAATTTAAAATGTGTTCCTCAAGTACAATACAATTGTGCTAAAGTGAATCAATGTTGAAACCATGCCAAAAGGATACTTCACTTTTATATTTCTTTTGACGGGCGAAAAAACATAATGTTCTTACCAATTCCTTTTACTTGTATAGATATTTGAGAAAAATCTTTAGAAATTTAACTATCTGTGTTCTTCTAACATGCACTGTTGGAAAATGGTGACCATCTCAGGAGCTAATTGCCTCCTATGTGGATTATCCACTGAATCAGGACTCACTCATACGTCATCATACATTAAAAAAAAAAAAAAAGAGAAACCTAAAAGCTGCACTGACCAACCCCAGGTGGGTTTCTTCTCATTGCTTTACAATTTGTATAAGTAAACAAGTCTTTGCGGAAAAGAAAATATTTTCTGGTTCTTATGCCAATATAGTCAACATACAAAAGTCTCAAACTTTATTTTGTTTTTATTTTTTAAATCTCTCCATGTCATTAAAGCATTCATCTTCCTAATCGGGGTTTAAACTTCTTGTATCTCAACTACAGTAAAAGTCAGAAAACCTTTAACAAGCTTGTACATGCACTGAAACACTATAATTCCCAGTTCTTTGATAACAATACTACTATCTTCAAGAATGACCATTAACAGTACCACTGTCTTCACTGATAAGCATTTATCATCTCTTTCACCTCATAAGATCTTATAACTTCTCCAGTGGTAACTTCCATTTTATGCAAAAAACAACAAAGGCCAGATGGAACAAAAAGGACGATCATAAATATGCTGATCCTCTTTTCTACAGTCAATTGCATTTACGGAGAGACAAAAGGCTTCAGGAACTTCATGATATTTGAACATACCCTGCCAAAAATAACCAGAACCTTTTCTTTGACAAAAGAACCAAACTTCAGGGGTTTTGTCTTCTATTTAATGTATTATTATTTCTCTATACAAAAGATTTTGTTCACAAAAAAGGGTTGTCTTCTTATTTCCCTCTTATCCCAATTTTCTTTAACTCCTTTAATTTGACTCGATGTTTTATTCTCTAGGAGAAAATAAGGAGGCGTTACATGTGCCAATGATACTAAAACATAAAAATTGGCAATGTCAGCCTGATAACCTTTATCAACATTATATAAGATGTAAAACTTACAAAATAAGAAGGTATACCTTAGCTGAAGACAACTTGTGCAACAATTCCTCGCTACCTTTGATGCGGATGGGACAATCCACAGTCTTGGAGCAGAAGGTTTCCAAATCAGATAACTGAAAGGGAAATTAAACAATAATTAACAACAATGAGCAACACTTCCAAACCTCAAAGGAGCGAAGAAGAAACATGTCCAAGCGATCCAGAAATGTAAAGGTATCAAATGACCAGTGTCAAAGGCAGATAAAAGGTTTAATTAGACAACCTTCTATGGGTTTTGTTTTTCCTTCTTTTTGAGGGTGGGAAGGGGAAGAATAAAACTATATTAGCCACAAATGTCATAAGCCTGAAATTATACCTAAAGCTGAACTACAATTCTCAAAGAATAGCTACTGTCATATTTTTTGCTAATGCAGCAGCAACAAAAAATACTAGGGTACATAGAATATCAAACCACACTATACTTAGACAACTATCAACAAGGTAAATGAACTAGCTTACAAGAATATTTGAGCATGATGAAAGAACAGAATCAATCTCCAGAGTCAGCTCGCTCGCTTCTTTCTGGATATCCTGTACACAAAGCATACTCGGATCATCAGACCCAGTGCATATAAAGGAGGTAAAATCAGAAGCAAAATGCATTTCACCTTCAATTTGAGATCATGAGTTCATTACAGGGTATGGGGTTTAAACTGAGCAAATTGTCAACAACTTCCATCTGCACCTTCGCTACATCACTATTGTGATCAGACATCCAAGAATTTATTTTGGAGAGAGAGTCCCTGACATTTTGAGCCCAACTCTGAGCATCAATCAACTTCTTCACCAAATCTCTTACCTAAACCCCATTTGACATAGATATTTAGTTGAAGCAGTAACAAATCTAAGGACTAATAAGTAATAGAAAAAGAGATGGCTGAAATTCTCACTGGATCCATTTCATGACCAGCCCACATAAACTGTTCGGCTTCCTTTATTGCACGACGATAAGCATCTGAAGAATAAGGATTCTGGAAAAGCTTACTGAACTTTATTCGCCATTCTTCAGCAAGCTGCATGTGTGTGATATAGCCACCTTTTATCTACATTTGGCCATTGATTTGAGTCATAACTGTTAGAAGCTATCACTTTATAAGTTTGTACAAGCCACATATTAAAAAGAACTATTACTTATCTTTTAGACTGTAACACACTATCACGAATATGCAAGAAACAGACTGCAGATATCACATCTCAAAGTATTAAATGACTCAGGAAGATGTGAATAGCTTACTGAGGTATCAGCCTATCAAAGACTAGAAACTTGACAGAGCAGAAAAGGTTCAAGAAGGAATGTCCCAAGACCATTAGTATCACTCAGATTGTTAAGCTTCTTGACCACTAGTATCATAAGATTGTTAAGCTTCTTGATTGACAACTCAGAGGATAGGGTGTGACGTCGCAAGAAAATTAGACAAGGGAAAAAGGGAAGTGAGAAAGAAATTTAAGAAAATCCTTACTAGTCTTTGACACAAAGTTGTAAACTCTCCAAAGATATTGTATTAGATGAACAGATGATGAAGGAAAATTGGGAGTATTAACATTTCAGATATATAAGATCGGAGTACAATTGATTAAACACTACTGTTACCAATCTCAAAAAAAATTGATTAAACACTGGTAGGGAGTGATTATTGATACCAAGAAATATATTTGTGTTCTACTTCCTATAAATAATGCTAAGCAACAGAAAGAAAGAGCCTTTGTTCCCCACCACACCTCTTTTGAACTAAAAACTGATTACTACAGATATGCTGAAAATTAGAGTATAGAAATCTCTGCAACTTGAATGGTTAGACGGGAATCTACAGGTAATTTTTTTGAAATTGGGAATCTACAGGTAACTAGAAAAGCTAGCAACGACATGCAGAACGCTGTGGGGCCCAAGAGAGGGTCCAAAAGGCAATATTTATTATTCACTAGGCCATAAAACAAGGGAATCAAATGGAATAAGTAAAAAAAGACACTTGATGAAAAAAAGGTCCCATATTGAATGAAAGTGATGATCAGAACCTTTTTTGACAAAGCAGGTGGATCGTTGGATGACAGAAGTTGCCTTCTGATATTTTTTGCAGCCTCTTCATGATTACTCTTATCGGTTTCAAGCACCATATCATTCAATTCAGCCAGGGTATGACGAAAAAGGAGTCGACGCTTTTGTGGCTTACATTCACACAGATGTTCCCAGTGCTGCAAGTAACTCATAGTAAGTCAAAAAAAGTATAATCAAGCACCAAAATTGATGACAAACAGACTACGACTAAATATAGCATAAGTGCTCAAAGATTATACTCAATGCCAATTGCAATAAAGTAGAGCATTCAGCAGGTGTAATCACCAATTACCCCCACCCCCCGAAATAGCCCACCCCAAAGCAAAAAAAAACTGCATAATTCATTTTAGTTTGATAAATTAAAATATACGCTGTATAATGATGTGAAAATCCTATCTGTTTTCACAGAAGAAATTTGGAACTCTATATTTGATGTAAGCCGAGCTAGGGATAGCTACTTTGGAGGCTTAGAGGATGCTTGGAATGAAGACTTGAAGCTCGAGAATGTGCTAAAGTGGAATTACAAGACTTCACTTGGAAGAAAGAAGAAGGTGGTTATGTATGCAAAAGAGGCCATTCTATAAATACAAGCCATCATCCTTTAAGAAGACTAATGAAGGCCCTTATTTCATTAAGGGTATTTTTGTAATAAGTTATATTAGTCTTCTTAGCCTAGTTAGTATAAATACTACACTTGTTATTTCATTAGGGTAGCTTTTGATGAATTATGAATATTGTTGTTGTCCCTAGAGAGAAACTTGTGAGAGGCCTATGGAAGGCTCTTGTTGAATCTTGTTTTGTTGAGAGGATTGGTTGCTGGTGCATTAGTTCCCTTGAGGTCATCCTAAGAGAATTGGTGCTTGATTGAATACTAATTTGGAGGTTTTAGCTATTATAGAGCTTTAGTTGCCAAATTGTGTCTTCCTTTGTGTCATTCTATCTATCCTTTACTTTTCTTGTTGATTTCTCTGTTTTCCATATCCATTATTGTATCATTATTGCATGAGTTCACATTCAAAATACATTAATACAGGAGGAAACTGTTAATTATTAAAGCACAATGCTGAGAATGTGCTAGCCTTCTAGATGCTAAAATACACCACCTACAAGGACAGATGATTGTATGCTTCTACGGTCAACTAAGTTTAGCTTGAATTTGACCAAAGTAGCATTCTATAGACAGAACTCACAAAAGAATAAAACATATAGGTAGTGGAGAGGCGAGGAAAACAATGTAATGTTCGCATATATAAACAATGCTTACCTCAAGACAAACAAAAGATGATGGTGCACAGCTGCACGCTACAGCAGAAAGATACAAATATTGCTGGCATATGATGCATGTAGGATCCTTCAAAGAAGATCAGGTAAAATTTGCAAAAAATACTTCAAAACACATTCATAATAAAAAATTCAAGAAGCGACATCAAAGTTAAAGTACCTCTTCCATGCCCACATATTCAGGCTTCATACGAGGCGGCATGGGAGAAGAATTGACAATGCCATTTTTCCAAAGCCGCTCTCTCCAAGACTTTTCTCTAGAATAGACCCTGACCAATTCTGTTTTTAGGTAAGGTGCTGCCTTGCTGTCAAATCCACTCTGCAAGGTGATGAAAATTGTTAAATTGGCATGACTAAAATTTAAAGATGCATAGAAGCATGGAAAAGTTATCTACGAAAGTACAGAGCAATGAAAATATGAAAAGAAAACTTCATCAGAAAAAGCATCATAGCATAAGTATCGATAGAGAACTTAGAAAAGATTGTAAGCAATGGAAGCAGTCTAACAGATACGTCACAAAATTTAGTGCACAATCCATTGGTGATTTGGAATTAAAGTAACAAAGGGTAATCCCACCCACTTGGAAATTAATCAACAAATAACATTGATTATATAGTGGTAGTGTCTAGGCGACTTGCTTGCACCTTGACCATTCAACAGGGTACCAGCTACCTCCCACGGCACATGTGCGGTTAACTTTGCCCACAAGGCTTAGGCAAATGGGAAGAGATCACAATAGCACAAAAGCAGAAAAATACATGAGTAACTAGTCCTAGATAAAAAGCCCCACATAAAGCATGTAAAGAGAAGCCTTCTACATCTGTGGGCAAAAGGCGAATGAGTATAGCATTGTCCACAGTGATCCGTGGATTTGGAGTGGTGTGGTTCCAAAGGAAGGGCTCACCTATTGTATTTCTCCTAATTGGAACCTCCAACATTAAAATGGAAAAGGGGAATACAAACCCTGGCTACTGCACAGAGAAGCTCTTCATGAGACAAAACAGCAGCTTTGCGATAAAGTTGGTAAAGCTCTGCTCCAAAACCGCCATGAGGTAACCAGTCAGCAGGGGCAAAATTGACAGCCTCAGCACAATTTAAGCCTGCAATTTCAAGATGCGGGTAAGACTACAGGCGAGCTGCATCATGCATAACTAAGCATTTGAAGAAGAATGAATCCTTGATTTTTGCAAATCAGAGATAAACTAGCAAAAAGTTGGGGCTCACCGCAGTTGAAGCCTCCATGATATGATCTGGGAAAGGTAATAATAAAGTCCCCAGGCTCCTGCAACAAAGTAAACAAGCAAATACAAGCTACATAAATGAAAAGTGCAAAATGGGAAAATTTTAAATTCAGTTACTCCTGGAATGGCTGCCTTGAAGGGGATCATAAGTACTATTCAGGGGATTGTTCGTCGAGTTACTACTTGCTAGGTGCTACTAAAGCCTAATCATAATCTATCCTTATAATTCGTTTAAGATCTTTGATCATTTGATTGCGAGCTTCATCAGAATTGTATTATTTTCTTTATTTAATTGACAAAAAATTTAAAAATCCTACTTCGCTTAAAACATTTCTCCCGCATTTTTTCAAAACCGAGAAATCTTGAAGGGCCACGGGCAAACACTTTAGTAACTCAGTGGATAATGTGTCTACCCCTATACCGTTATCCAATTACATACCAAGTTTTGGTCAGCAGCAGGGTTTGAACCCGTGACATACGCCTAACACACGTCACATGTTGCACTCTTACCACTAAACCAAAGCTCAGTGCACATTTCACCCATTTGTTAGGTACTATAGACCAGTAAGAAAAAAAACTTGTGTTACTTATAATTTATGGTCCTGAATGTATGAGCACGGTCGAGAATTAGGCTCCTACAGTATAGATCATGTAAATAGCATCTGTATCATATGACGTAGTATTTAGGCAGTCGAGATTCATGATAGACAAATCCTGATGGGTTTGAGCGATCACGTGCACCTTTGGCAATGAAGCTTGGAGGCCAAATGACAAAATACTAAACAATATGAAGAGAAAAAATGTGGAAGAATTCTACCAATAAAATGGAGGAATAAATAAAAAAGAAAACAAGTATCAAAGAATATACCAAAAGTTGTTTTTGGAACTATACATTCTCAAAAAAGTATAATAAATGTAATAAGTAGTGTGAAGTAAAGACAAAATCCCAGCTGTTTATCACCTACTTATCCCTCACCATTTTTGCAATCTTCGGGTTCTATCCAACTAAACAGCTTTACCAGTAGATTCCTAAGAGTTCACCCCTCTTTGACATGTAGCCCTAGAAAAAGAATTTTTAAGTTCATTGGTACCCCTCAAAAATCCTGACATTGGCCTGCATCTATGGTGGGTGGCATAGGAGTGCTGACACAGTTAATTTTCTTATTTTGCTATTTTATACTGTAGTATATGGGCCATTGAAAGATAATTAAATTCTAACTTTCAATTGAATACGGAGTACCTATTTTCCTAGTTTCTCAACTAAACCCTAGGCTACAATATCTGTAGAAAATAAACCCCCCTACGCCCTACCCATATAATACAACATCAACAACATACCCAGTGAAATCTCTGGCGTGAAGTGCAGGGAGGGTAGAGTGTCTGAGACCTTACCTCTACCTTGGTAGGTAGAGCGGTTGTTTCCGAGAAACCCTCGGCTCAAGATAGAGCATAATAGTTGAGCGTAAATTTGAAGCGAAGAGAGAGTTTTGCTCCGTAAAACAGAAGAAAACTCTTATGAGAAACTCTCCTTTTTTCCCACTTTCACGACAGTTTCTCCTTATTGACGACATGTTCGTCTATTTACAAAGAGGAAGACTCAAATACAGTATCATAAGATCGTCCATGAATTTGGGGGAGGAATTACCAGATAACTACAATGGAAAAAGAAGCAGGACAGAAGGAGCAAGATCTGAGTATTAAGTCCAGCAACAAACCTGTAATACAGTATAAACAGGAACCCTATTTTCTTGCAACACGCGTGGATTCAGCATGGTTACAAGCTGAAATAACAGATCTGGTTGCGCATCAAACAGATCGGGAAGGCTATTACGCATTACCTGCACAAAAACTGCTAGTTACAGAATAGCTAACAGCTGAGTAAATCAAAAGAAAATGTAGAAATTTACAAGGGAAATCTACACATAATAACCATTTATAAACATTGATCAAGTTAACTGACAACAGCAATCAAGTATTTTTATCACTTCTTTCACGGCTATAATAGAAAAACAACTTGCTATGACGTTATGTATCAAGGAACAAGGAAGTAATCTCTCTTGCCAAAATGTAATAAAAGAATATGCAACAGTTTTCTTAACACTAACCTAGACACTAAACTTATACCCTAATGAATAGAGATTATTAATATCTTCTGAAGCACCTTCTGGTAAAGCCTGAATGTTAGTTAATCGTATTATTGTATTTAGTCATCAGTTACCTGTGGGTTTAGTAGGACTCCAGCTATGCTCTACATCTATCAAGTTAACATGCTAGAATAACTGACCTTGAACTCATCCATATATACATGGAATTACAAGGTAAAATAGATAACATTTACTTCTTATATTAGATGATTCAATCCCTTAAAATTGAAGATTCAAACAGTATGAATAACGACAATACTTCCTAACACTTTGCCTTAGTTTTGTTCAACAGTCTCCCAAGAAGCCATTTAGAAAAGGACAAAGCAATCATTACACTAAAATCTCCTAAAGCCCAACATTCAAATATTAACAACTTGGGTCAACATGTATTTGCATCAAATTTTCATTCACAGTAGAGGAGATATGTTCTAAATTTACTAGCCCATAATTTGCACTAATACAGAGAAGCAAAAGCCATGAAACTAATACAAGATAGGAAGTATTCATTAAATGACCTTCTCAAAAGCTTGGGCTTCACTTCGGGAACACTGTACCAACATTTTGGCTCCCCTAAGCGGAAGCAAGAAGAACTCATTAACTGATAAATTTATCAGGAATCTTTCAATGAATATCAGGATATTGGTAATGCACAAGATAAAAAAAAACGTCAAAACAACAATATCATGAGCTCAATCAGGTGATTACAGAAAAAGATATCAGAGGGAAATGCAAATGAATTCACGAGGACAAGATACACAAACGCACAGATGTCAACAAGACATTTCCAACTAGACTATCGATATGCCTAAAGGAAAACCCCAAGAAGTGCTGTCAAATGACTATTGCACTATGCTTTTTTTTGTTCAGTAATATTTTCTTTTACTACTGAATTCTACTTTATATTGTTCTCAACCTTTCAGCTCTCTAATCAGTTTAATTTAACTCTGTCAACATGAGCAACTTCATTACCCTCAGTTACTATTCAGATGTTTGACCCCCTTAGATGTTGATTGAAGTTGCTTGATGACAGACTTTGCTTTTTCTAGGGCCCTGAGAGAAAAAGGAGCAACAGTAAAGGAAAAAAGAAATAAGCTAGGCCACTATTTTCCCAAATACCCATTCATCCATTATGCAGAGAAACCAATTCCAGAAGTGGAGCTAAGCAAGTGAAACCTAACTCACACCTACATGTCATAATGTCAAATCTCTCTGCTTGGTTTAGCATCATTGCTGCCAATGTCAACAGTGAATTACAGAAGGATAAAATTGACAACAATATTTTTTGATAAGTAGACAACAATATTCATAACAGGGTTTGTCTACTTACCTCAGTTTAAGAAATTTCATTTGGTGTCATTAAATTTAATATATTTAGATTAATCTATGACAATACCAAGCTGTCAATCTTTTGGTATATATCCATCTCAGATAAACAAATTTCATTTAATACTAGCAGTAACATTTTCTTGCACCCAGAAGAAAAAGAAATGGATAACTCATAACCTGATCAATCCAAAGTATCCAGAAGACAAAAGGAGATCATATTCTGATCCTTAGCATCATGGACATACCTATCTCTGCTATACTAAGCCATGTATCGATCAACAATTATTTACTTCACAAATAAATAACTAAGCCTAGTGTACCCTCCACCAGGTATATTATTTTCTTTTTTCTTTGATGAAGTTGTATTAAAAGAATCAAGAAGATGCCCACTATATTTTTTTCTATATATTAGCACTGTAATTTTACTGATTCAAAAGTTACCCCATCCCTTGAGCACGAATACATCCTTCCAATTTCGATTCACAACCAAGACTGTCAGTGAGAGCAACGAACCCAAGGTGAATGATATTGCAAGTTTACGTCTGTTAATCAAAAGTTGATGCAGAGAAGAATCTATCAATCTGAATTCGCCATTATCTTGAACTTAATAATTACCACCATCGAAAAAAAGTTTTAAATCATCAACTTTCACCAAGCATCAAAAAAGATCACAAGCTGCTTGGGGATAAATATAAGGGTCTCCCCATCTTTATAAGTTGTAGACGCTTTTTCTTTGATCAGTTATAAGTGGTACAGACTTGAGAAGGAATTAGCATTGTTAGAAAGGCATGTCTTTCAAGAAGAAGATATTAGTCATAAGTCCAATCAGCTTGTTTATTTAAGGTCATTCTTCTTTTACGCATGTTAAGGACAATTAAGCTTGACCTGATGGTATTTGCATAAAGGTTTTGAAGTACCTTTAGAGGTTGGCGTTGGAGTGGCATGGATTACCATGCTATTCAATGTTATATTAAGGAGTAGATAGACGCAACTAAGAGAAAGAATACTCGGTTCCGATATATAAGAACAATGAAATATTCGAAGCTGTGGAGACTAGCATGGTATTAAACATGTGAAATACAATGGAAATTTTCGGAAAAGGTGATTGAGCGTATGGACATTATTAATGACCATTGAAGGGTACAAGAAAAGAAAAAGATCCAAAGAGATACATAAATGCCGAAAAGGAAAAGAAAATGAGCAACGGTTCACAAGTGTAGAAACAGTGGGAGAAATTGTAAAGAAGTTTCCCACAACTGTGGGCTATAAACCAAGAATCTACCTTGAAACCATATTTTTTTTAAAACAAGTTATGGATGAGCTGACTAATAATATACAATATGGGACATGGTGCATACCATTTCTAGACATATTAAGATAATTGACGAAAATAACAAGGGAGCCAACCAAAAGCTTGAACTATAGGAGGGCGCCAATAAATCTGACATCTCTATGAGTGATTGTATGCCGTTTAATGAATTATGAATCGAACCTATCTTTTCTAAATCAATAGCAAATCTTCTAAGCAGATCTTATTATTTCATTTGTCTGGTATAAAGTCTAAAGATTCTGTTAAATTTATTCGTTTTACTATCATGTTGACTTTCAGAAGAAGTGGAACAAGAGTTCTTTTTTTGATAAAGTAAATTAGAAATAACTCTAATAATATTATACAAGCCGTATACAAAAAAGTAGAGAAATTACACAATAATATGGTTCACAATTAATCAAACTTAGCATGTAGTCATTTATTTTGTAGGAATAAAAAAAGGGACTTAAGTTAAAAGGATAGCCCGGTGCACTAAGTTCCCGCTATGCGCGGGGTCCAGGGAAAAAAGGGGACTTAAGTTTAAAAAATAATAATTAACATTTGTACCAGTGGTGATAATTCATGGAGTAAAAGCAGTGGTCTTCAAAATGCCAACAGAATGAAGAGAATAGCATTCCAATGTACAGCCAAGGCACCATAACACCAGCAATACTATGATGTACAGCTCGAAGCATCGAACCTGGCAACTTGGGTAAGTTATTGAGGTTCCATGGGCTAGCACAATATTCTTCCCATGTACCTGGTTCAACCGAAGATGGTTTTTCATCGGTTACACGTGGAAATCCACTACCATAGATGGAAGTATCCAAGTCACTGCCATACTTCACTTCAACCTCCCCGGCTGATCCCTCCACAATTTCCCAGAACTTCTTCTCTAATTGCACCTGTGAAATTGATGTGGAACCAAACCATTTTTTCTTGGCACGATCAGCAATCCGCCTAAATGTGTCCAATGATAATTCTCTGCCAGGTGCAAAACCGAAGCTATCCTTTTCAGAATTCAAGCATTGTAAGCAATACCAGTTGCCAGGTGGAATTTGTTTCAGAGGTGGTGATAAACAGTACATATGCCACCCTTTGTTGCACCGATCACATAGAAGCATCACCTCCCCGTGCAATCCACTTTTGCATTGTTCACATATTTGATCATGTTCTTCCTCCTCCTTCGCCTTACACATTTCAGTTCGATCACACTCACTGTTTTTTCTCCTTCTCTTAGAACTTGAGGAGAATTGGGAATCTGACACCCTTTTCCTCTCACTTTGGTTTCCTCTCATGCGACTTCTATTTCCCAGCTTATTTAACTTATAATAGTACTCTTCATAATCAAACAAATGTTCCAGGTACAATTGGAATAATACATGCTTGGCGCACTCCGAAATCTTCCCAGCAGGCCGAACGAACCTAAAAACCTCACCCCACTTCTTCTCCTTCACTACTTTATCGTACCCTCCAAACCGCTTAACAGAATTATAAAACTTACACAAATCTAGATCCTCCCCCTCAAACACAACACGTTTCTTCGCCATCTTCCCACAATGCTCCTCTAAGAACCTATTGTATTCCAATTCAAAGGTCTTCGGATCGCAAGACGCACACCGAGCCTGTAACTGATGAATCGCTTGTGTTTTCGTAGGAAACGTGAAGGAATTCAAATCCAATGCAAAAGGGGGCTTCCAACTCTTAGGTGGGATAATTTTACAAATACCATATTTCTCAGCCTCTGGCCTGATCTTGTAAATAAACTCTAAAGGGTCCTTAAATTCATCCTCAGTTGGATAATACGCTGGCCCTGGTGGTATATTCAATAACCCACTTGGGGATGCACTTATATTTTGCCCTAACACCCCTTTCTCTACAGCCCTAGGTCTACCTCTCCCCATTAATGTAACTACTATTTCATCAAGATGATCAATACCCAATTACAAAATCTGCATGAAAATTCATATAAACATTCATATATGTCTCAAATCCCTATAAATTCATGATTCTTGAAATGTAAATACACATAAACTATTAAATATGAAATCTTTAACATACCTTTGTGTTTGGTGGAATAAAGAAAACAATAAAAGTAGAGTCTTGATAGATTCTTGATTGTCCCTCAAAATATATGTACCTCCAACACTATCTCTCAACGTGTGTGTTGTTTAGTATTTAGATATCTCTTGTTTGGTCTTTAGTTGGAAACAGATAAAACGGTGTTCTATTCCTTTGAGGCCTGGGGGTGGTTAGTTCGTTCGTTTGCAGGTTTTGTGGGAACTGGGATTTATGTAAAGAGGTCTAGAATTCAGAAAATTTTACGACAATGCCAAAGTATCTCTTGGATTTGAGGAATCTAAAGACCGTGAGGTCACGCGATTTGATCGATTCTTCGTGAGAATTTGTTAAAAATATTTTCTTTTTTGTAAGGATAGTAAAGCATAGTCATGTCATATTTTTCTTGATAGGGTGCTTCAAAATTTTCTCTTTTCTTTTAAGTTGAGAATTTATACGGAAAACAATATTTTTATCCTATAAAAGTAGAAATAAGATATATATACATTTTATCCTTTTTATAATCCACTCGTCGGACTATACTAGATATTATATGTTGTTGTAGTAAAGGGTAGCCATAGGGTACATAGTTTCATTTAAGTAAATATTTTTAAAGAAAATACCAAACTAAGTATGTCGATTTGCTAATTCTTTTTCCCAACATAATGTTTGAGATATTATTAATTTTGACTAATTTAGATTTGAGTAAGACTCATTAACTTGCTAAGAATTTTTTTGGGACTCGAACCCCTAATTAAAGATAACAATAACAGCATATCTAGTGTAATTGTACAAGTAGGGTATGAGGAGTATAGAATGTACTTGGTACATGTCCTAATCCGGGTCTTGACATCCTCGTACATATCTTTAATTGCCATGATGTAGGTCACATGCACACCTTTAGACTCTAAGCATCTCCAAATGACCTCCTGATGGACTTTATCACATGTATTCTCCAGGTCAATGAACATCATGTGTAAGTCTTCCTTTTTGTCCCTGTACTGCTATAACAATCTCCTGACATGATGAACAACTTCTGTAGTCGATCGTCCCGGCACGAATCCGAACTAGTTCTCGAATATCGACGCATCCCTCTTCATCCTCATCTCGATACCCTCTCCCAGACTTTTGGCTAACCCTTAGATTAAGGATAGAGTTTTTTTTATCTAAGTTAACACAATCTTTCGTGATAAATCAAATCAAACTAATATAATAGCATTTTAAGTTTTTTCAAGTTTTTCTCCAATCATATCAGTACACAGCTAATGTGTATGTCAATGTGATGTTATCTATATAAAAATAAAAACATTTTCTCATAATATATGTTTTTTATATTATCTACATAAAAACATATTGATCAATTTCATGAATTTCATCTTTAGTAATTATGTAATAAGTATTATGTTTTGAGTTTAGAAAAAAATGAAAAGATAAAGTGCCAAAAATATATGAAAGTTGAAGTCCTTTTATATTATCAGTGACTTAAATAACATTCACATTTTAATTACTAAAATTTCCACATCGTGTTTTATATAAAAATATAGCTTGCTAAACTAACCATTTTTAGAAGTTTAAATTAAATATACTTTATATAATACGAAATAGCTTTTTCTTTGAGATATAGTCCCCCAATTTTTATAGGGTTATATTTGCCATCATCCACCTATAAAAATCTCTTAGCATTTCATTGGGTTATATGTTTCATTATCCACTTATTCATTTTTTATTCTCAGACCTACGTTGTGGAATTTCACTGGTATGTTGTTGTTGTATAGTTTTATATGTAATTCAATTTGCTTACAAATATAGCTATCTTCACTTTGCTAAAGAATGCCGGACTTACCTGCTATGTATGAACGTATTTTAATTTTTATTTGCGTGATCTTTTTTTCTCAAAATCCTTTGTCACTTTGTTTGTCTATGAAAGTGGAAGAGTTGAAACGTTGGATACAACTTCTATCTTCTTTATAAGAATTAAAATCACTTTATTATTTATAGTTTTCAATTATTCACCACTTTGTGTAATATGAAGTCTTATTGAAACTAAGATTTTGTTTTTACAAAGTTACTCCAATACATGAATTATTTAATAAACGTTTGATTGTTCTTTTCTATCTGAATAGAGGTTGTTAGAGCCAAATTCGTTGCTCCGAAAGAGTTTATATTTTTTCAACTGCGTGAAACGCGGTCATATTCACTAGTTGCTACATATGATCATTACTAGGGTTGTTATCGGTTCGGTTCGGGTATCGACATATCGAGCCGAAATAAATATCGATCAGGTCGATAAGGTGCGATTTTGAATGGCCCGGTCAAAATCGGTCAAAAATATTAAAATCGCTGCTTTACTTATAATTTTTTTATAAAAATCTCTACTTTATTGTCTTTACTGTTTTACATAATACATATTAATAAATTTAAAGCAATATATAATAGCAATATTCCAATGATTGATAAGATAGTTATCGGGTATCGAACCGGGACTGATAACATATAAGTTATCGGGTAATTAGGCGAGATTCTGGCCAGGATCCTTATCGGTGGATCGCTATATATTACTCGTATTCGGACCGTTAACTTTTCTGTTCGAGTATTTCAGTCCGATTCTCAGGTGATTCTCGGGTGTATTCGGACCGATAACAGCCCTAATCATTACACTTTTTTTTCATCTAACACCAAGTCAAGTCAATGTTTATTACGTCTTTACTTTGGTTTGACTTTATGTTTTAGATCAAGACTTCGGCGTGTTTTGCACGCTCTTGATGGGTGCGTGAAGTAATTATGGTTGCAGTGTAATTGTGGGAAAAACTGTCTAGGGCTTTTCGCTAATTGGCCAGTGGTTTTATTGACCTCCAAGGAGAAAACAGTGGGCTAGAAAAAGGTCAAGCTTCTTTAGAATATACTGCCCATATGAACTTTCTGGGCTTATGAGTTTTTTTGGCCCAAGTAAGCTGCAAGTCCACTAAGCTCTGAACAGTATTTGTCTATGCTGATGCCTGATTGTGGGAAGCACTTCAATGACATTATGCAACTTTCAATAAAAAAATTGAAGTAATCTTTCATAGTCCTCACTCTTCTTGGTGTTTCATGCCTCCCGCCTACTTTTTGAATAATGATGCGTATCTCGATTATTTCAGGGGATACCACCTATTATTTGTAAGAGCTTTTCAACTATTCCACTGATACCTATTACCTTCCACAACTTCACAATACATATTTATATTTAGTGATGTCGGATTAGCTTTCTCGTACCTCGACTATTCACTGAAAGACTTGTTACCTTACACCAACTTCGCAAGAGCCTAGTCATATTAATGGAGATGTTAAGTTAGCTTTCGTGTACCTCGACTATTCGCCTGCTACCGTCAACTTAACAAGAGCATACTTGTGTTTATGGTAGTGTCAGGCTAGCTTTTGTATACCTCTACTATTCCACTGAACATCTGGTAGACTACTACCTTTCACCAGCTTCACAAGAGCCCACTTATATGCATGGAGGTGTCAAGTTAGCTTCCACGTAACTCAACTACTCTATTGGATAATACTTACTGCCTCCCACCAGCTTCATAAGAGCCTACGTTATATTCAATGTTCATGTCAGCCGCTCATCTTAGTTCCTATTTTGTGATAAGCTTCTTAAAGATGCTAAGTTTGCAGTTCTTGCGATATAAAAATTTACCTGTTTGACTCGGAATAATATGGAAGTCACTACACTGAGAGAGCTAATAATCTTTTGTTTTTTATCAAAATCACCTCAGGTAAGTGTTTTAATCCACCTATTTAATCTTGACATAACAAAGACCTGCTACTTGCTCAAACAATGTGAATAAGACTGAATTGCATGCATCACACACTATTTTGCAACTAATCACTGCACTGTTGCAAATGAAGCTGCTACCTATGGGCTGGGGTAATAACATTGCAGTACCTTCCTGATAAAATTACAGTAAAATATGCCGTTAAATGCAGGTTATAGTCAGTCATATGGCAGGTATCACCATTACAAGAAATTGAACTCCGGGGAACTCGTCATAGTGCATGTGTAAGAGGAGGGAAACAAGTGATGGTGGTCAACCAAGGTTCATTTATTTCTTTAGCATGGCTATGTTACTCTTCTGGGGAAAATGTATGCCCCAAAGTATACAGATTGATCAGATCCAAGGGAAGAGCTACATATGACGTATCGTGCCATAGATACATGCTACATATCTTAATCTAGCTAGCTAGATTATTTGTCTCACGATTTTGATACATGCTACATATCTTAATCTAGCTAGCTAGATTATTTGTCTCACGATTGGCAAAATCGGCTAATATAACTCTCAAAAAGAAATTGAGAAATCATTTACAACACAGGAAAAGGACTGAATTGAAATGCACTCTCAAACAACTTCAATAGAGAAGCTCCTCAAAGACAGGATCCACACTTTGTCCCCACTTCCCATGGTACAATTCCAGTAGCTTCTCAGCTGGTGTTACACCTAACCAGAAGTACAAAGAACAGTTCAATTGAAATTCTAAACAGCTCTAGCAGTTTAGATAATGTTGTTAATCATTTTGATAGTGTTGAATCCAGAGAACAAGCAAAGAGATGTTAACACGAGTTCAAAAAGACTATCAACCAAAATTTTAAGTAGTTACAAAAGTTACTTACCTGTTTTGACAACCTCGGTTACTTCGTTCAAAAATCCCGTTTCCTTAAAGCCTCTTCTTTCCAAGCCTTCCTGAAGATCAGAAAGCAACCAATAAGTTAGTGAACATGTATAGAAATATGCCAAGCCATGGAGCATTAGAAGCTTTAGCCCACCTTTGCCAACTTGACAACATCTTGAGCAACATGCTTAAGCAATCCGTCTCGGAATGGTGTCTTCAAACCACTTTTTGGCACCTACTAAAGGGGTGATATTAATCATCTCTAATATTCCGTACAAGTTATTAACGACGAATCTGAAGAACTGAAAATTATAAATTGATGAAATGCAACTGCTTTTTTTTAGATGAAGAGTCCAGGGTCACATTGCCCCTCTTTGTTTTCAATGATTTTGCTTGTCCACCCTCCACGAGTAAAAGAGCGAGCATATTTTATTACAGATAGGATTTCAGAGTTAAAAAATAAAGGCCTATATAATTCTCTCTCTCACTCACTCTCTCTTTTTTGTTTTATTTTGTTAAGTAAGGCCTATTACAGTTCTCTCTTTTCTCAAGCATAAACATTTGGACCATTTCAAACATTCATAAAACATTGAAACCACCAACAAGATTAAACAAAGATAATGGAAAGAAAAATGAATAATGAATCAAAAACAAAATAATTGGATGTTTTCTCTTTTTCTCAAAAGCACGAACATGTTGACAATTTCGGAAGTTCAAATTTGACGTCATGAGAAGGTAACAAACAAAAACAACAGAAACAAAAAGGAATTATTACTTGACAATAAGACAATTTGACGCTACCATTCCTTTCCAAGAGCATGATAGAGAATTGCACCACAAAATGCAGACTTATGAGCCTTGATATATTAGCTAATTGCAGATTAGGAAGGAAATGCATGATTATTTGTCTTCAATGAGTAAGGGATATATTACCTTATTCCTCAACATCTCTCTTTCTTCCACTTAGTCAATCAGACGTCACGTCCAAAACGCTTTGCAAAGACTCCTCATCGTAGAGTACACCCACCTGAAATTAACAAAAGAAAGAGTAACTAAGCTCTTTGGTTCTAAGTAGCCCATAATGAACGTTGGAGCAGTCTCAATACAAAGGAGAAAGAGAAAGAAGTTCCGTTCTGTGGGCGGGGGAGGTTAGCACAACCTTATTCCAATCTCCCTTTCCCTATTGCTTTTCCGATTGTGGAGGTGGTTTGGATTGGGCAAACGTTTGATGCAACTATGGGAGAAAAATATATTATTGAATTGGTATCTACATTATTACATTGAGCCTTATTCTGGACACTACATCTCAATCTTTTTTCATGTAGGATACTATATACAAATTATATTCCTATTCTTATTCTAAGACTCCCCTCAACTGGTGCATACAAGTTATATGTACGAGTTTGTTACAAATGTATTTACTACGAGGATGGTGAGTGACTTCGTGAAAATATCCATGAGTTGATCATTCGACTTCACAAATTTAGTAACAATATCTCAGAAAGTATCTTTTTCACGATAAATTGTGATCGATCTCAATGTTCTATTAGAGGTGATCGGTATAATCAGCGTGAGATAATTCAACTTACCAACAAGCGCCTATATCTTCCAGAATAGTGACTCCCTCTGTCCTGGCAGGAGTTTAGCATTCGAATCTACAGGAGTGTCAATGGATTTACATCCCATCATTCATGTCTCCTCAAGAATGTGTAAAAGACATTCTTGTGTTGCGAAATAACAATACCTGACGTGGATTGGACAACCTCAATACCTAAAAAATACTTCAGTCTGTCGAGATCTTTAGTTTGGAAATGCTGAAAGAGATGTTGCTTTAAACTAGTGATACCATTGGATCATCGTTAGTTATAACGATACCGTCAACATAAACCACCAAATAAATACTCATTTTGGAGCAGAATGTCGGTGAAACACAAAATGATCTGCTTCACTGCGAATTATGCCAAACTCCTAAATTCATGTGCTTAATTTACCAAAACCAGCTCGAAAAGCGTTTCAAAACCATAAATGGCCGATGATCGACACCTAAATTAGACTCGCCGGCAACAAAACCGGTGGTTGCTCGTATAAACTTCCTCCTCAAGATCACCATGACAAACAGATGCTATTTTAGCCACGAGAGAGAAGGTATCACTATAATCAAGCTCAAATATTTGTGTATACCCCTTCGAAACAAGATGAGCCTTAAGCCGATCAACTTGGCCGTCCGAACCAACTTTGACTGCATAAATCCAACGACAACCAACAGTAGATTTACATGAAGGAAGAGGAACGAGCTCCCAAGTATCACTAGTGTGTAAAACAGACATCTCGCCAATCATAGTATATCACCATCCAGGATAAGAAAGGGCTTCACCGGTATACTTAGGAACGGGGACAGATGACAATGATGATACAAAGGCATAATGGGATGACAATAGACGAGGATAGCTTAAAAAGGTATGATGTGGGTTAGTATTACGAGTGGATCATTTACCTTTTCGAAGTACAATCGACTGATCAGGAGAAGACAAGTCTGCAGTAGGTGCAGTGTCTGACGCAGGACATGAATCATTTGATCCTGATGTTGGGTCTGATGTTGAACGCGGTCAACGATGATGTCAGAAGTGATGATATTGTGACGGGAGATGTGAAAGTAATTGTAGATCCCTCAAAGGTCGATGTAGGTAAAACCTGAGGTATAGGTAAGACCTCAGAGATATATCTCTGAATGATCAAAAAGATACCTAAAGTAAGGTTGAGACTCAAAAAATGTGACATCGGCAGACATAATATATCGACGGAGATCAGATGAGAAGCAACGATACCCTTTTTTAACCCGAGAATAACCAAGAAAGACACATTTAAGAGAGCGATGGCTAATTTATGTCTCCGGAGCTAGGTTATGCACAAAACTTATGCTCCCAAAAACACGAGGAAGAGTATAGAGATGACTGAGGATATACTATGGAATATGAAATTTGATTCTGAATAGAAAAATGCCCTTAGAAGATGAGAGCATTCGATTAATTAAATGGCAAGACGTGAGGACTACATCGCCCCAAAAATACAACGTAACATGGGATTCAATGAGAAAGGTGTGGGCAGTCTCAATGAGATGTATATTCTTCCTTTCTGCTATCCTGTTCTGCTGAGGGGTGTAGGGACAAGATGTTTGATAAATAATTCCTTGGTGAGTCATAAACTGCTGAAACTGAGAGGATTTGTATTCTAAGACATTATCACTACGAAAAGTATGAATAGAAACACCAAATTAATTTTGTATTTCAACACAAAAACTCTTGAATATAGAGAATAACTCATAACGGTCTTTCATTAAGAATAGCCAAGTGCATCTGGAAAAATCGTTAATGAAACTGACAAAATGACGAAATCCTAAAGGTGAACCGAATCTACTATGACCCCAAATATCAGAATGAACTATTGAGAAAATAGACTCTGCACGACTCTCAACACTATGTGGAAAGATAGTGCGAGTGTGTTTCCCAAATTGGCATGACTCACAATCTAATTTGAACAAACTAGGCACCATTTTTTGTAGCTTGAACAGACTTGGATGTCCCAATCGTTTATGGATTAAGTCTAGAGGATCTGTAACCAGACCTGCTATGGAGGATTTAGGAGTAGAGGTAAGGCAATAGAGGTCTTGTGATTCATATCCTACGCCAATCGTTTTTCCCGCACTGCGGTCCTACAGTGAATAACATACTTCATGAGTGTGTCCAAACCTATTGCAATAACTACATTTAGGTCGAGATATGCATACTTCATGAGTGTGTCTTGTCGATTCTCCATAGACTGTGAAGAATGGATCTTGAGCCTAACTCAAACCAAAAAACTAGCTCAAAGGAAGGAGGATTGCCCAAGCCATATAAGGAGATCAATGACCACTTAACCCATCAATGTGGGAGAACTCAACACACCGCCTCACGCCCAGGGCTGGACAACTGAAGTGTGGACAATATAAGAAGGGGGTCAACATCGAAAACAATGAATTAGGACAGGTCTGGCTCTGATTTCATGTGAGAAATTATGAGAGAAAAATATATTATTGAATTGTGTATCTACATTATTACATTGAGCCCTATTTATAGACAGGACCGTCTTTGGACCCGTGCGAGATGTGCTACCGCACAGGGGGCCCGAAAATGATAAATTTTAAGATTTTTTATTAAGTAGTATTTGCCAGAATTTACCGTAAAGGTCCATAATTCGCAGGTGTTAGCCCAATTAAAGTAGGGGTTAATTAACTTGAAGTTGTATTGGGTTGTTATTTACAATTTAAAATAATTTCTAATTATTGAAATCGTATATTTATTTATATTAAGGATCCATTGTTACGAATTAGAAGTAGAATACTATATACAAATTTTATTCCTATTCTAACAATTTCTATCTCTAAGGTCAAAAAATAATACTAGCTATTTTTCTTTTTTACAAAAAAACAAAAATCAACATCATGACCTCTAGAGAAACAGGTTTCATACCCAGAATGCAGGCAATGCACACAACCTTCTCCAAGGTCCTCCATCAGCACCCCTCATTTCCAGATATCTTTTGAGTCTGACCTGATAAAGTTATCGCGAGTTCAAACTTCCACAAACTATACATAGACAAACCAACAGTAAAGGATATTTTTCTTGGATGAAGCTCGCATACCTCAGGAAATATTGTTGTGAGGTGATTCTCCCAATCATTAAGAGTAGGATATTCGCCGGGAATAGGCGGGAGTTTTCCATTCATGAAGTCCTGCAGCAATGTTGTAAAATAAGCACAAGAGGATGACATTTTTAAATCTGTAATGTTGATAAATAACATACCCGGAAAGACAATCCAGCACAATCAACATACTTCTTCTTCCGATAGACAAAATACATAGGGACGTCCAGTGCATAATCCACATACTGCTCAAACCTACGCCATATTAGAAAAGAAAGTGTTTGCTGTGACAATGAAGTTTAACAATGAAAGTTTTGGAGATAACAAAGAATGAATTTGTTAACATTAGATACACATTTTCATTTGATTTCTAACCCATCACATAACTCTGGTGACAAACTTCAAAGCAGGTTAGGACAACCCATTCCGAACTAACAAATTTTATCCATTTCCCTAACCTAGCTCGAGTATATAATGTAGGACAAGGACATTCAACGTGAAATACATTTAACAAAAGGACACACGGGTTTAAGAGTACAAGGAAACATGCTTTCTTCTGACAAATCAAAACGCCTTTTCAAAGATCACTATCCTGCAGCAGCCTTAGGTAACAAAAAAAATGAATGCACAATTCCAGCTAAATCATAGTGTGAAGGCATAAATGCCTGTAATGAACCTCAACTCCGCATTCAAAAAAGTGAAGTCGATTGCTAGTAAACAGGAATGTCTCCTTCATGTGGTCACAAGTACTATATAATTATGCACCAGTGCGACATATGTGGTTTAATTTAACAAGGCTCACTTCCAAGAGGTACTGATTCAATCCCTGACCTCCATATGGAGCTATATTTTTAAATTTCAAGGGTGTCAAGTTCTTACATGATTATCAGCTGAGAGGTAACTTTTATCAAGTCATTACCTGCATACACTTCTCAGAACTTACAAATTATTAAAATAGAGGCAGCTAAAAATTTGAGGCAAACCATTGAAAGAAACAATTAGAATCAGAACTGAACATACATATGAATAGGAAAGTAGAAGTGGAAGTACCAAGTTGAATTGCCCTTTTCTTTGTAAATCAAAAAGGTTGAATTGTTTCTTCCTTCTTTAAAACAACCAGGTTCGACATATAAGTAGTTTAAGGGATTCATCTTACAAGTACAAGTACCACAAGAAAAAAGAAAATGCTAATATGATTCCTAATGCCCCTATCATTTGCACTCCAGCTTTAGCAAACATAATCTCGACTGAAGATAGAAAGTACTATGGCATTACTTAAGAAATTTTAAGTATTTGCCAAAATAAGAGAAACTTACCCAAAAGAGTCATCAAAGACGAAGGGAAGCATCCCAGCACGGTTATTATCTGTATCAGTCCAAATGTGGCTGGTAAAACAAACAAAGATTTGTTATGTACAACTCTGATTATAGTCCTCAGAGAAACAAGAACTGTACTTTAATACACATACCTTCTCATGCTGAGATAACCATTAGGTCTTCCTTCAGTGAAAGGAGAATTTGCAAAGAGAGCTGTAGCAATCTGTTTCATTATATAGTTAGATACCTACATAACTTTCATGTAGAAAGAGAAATGACAAAAGTTCCATACAGGCTGCAAGGCAAGACCAGCACGAAACTTTCTGATCATGTCAGCTTCAGAACTGAAGTCCAGATTTACCTGTCAACAACATATTCATATAAGTACTGGTTCAACCATTTTCTTTTGATAAGTACTGGTTCAACTTACTAATGCATGTTACCATGCAGGGCATGACTTGGAGCCCATACACAGATGGGCAAAAAGAAAAGAGTTAATATAGCTTTTGAATACGGCACAGAGGTATACAGTCCAATAGCCAAGGAGCAATGACATCCCATCAAAATGAAAGGAAAAAAAAAAGGAAAATAAAACCATTTAGCTTACCTGAACAGTGCATGTTCTAAACATCATATCCAGCCCAAGTGACCCAACTTTGGGCATGTAATTTTTCATAATCTCATATCTCCCCTGAGTCAAAGTACTTTGTCAGTGAAAATACCAGCTGATTACCGATCTAAAAGGTCAAATTATACTTGAAAAAAGTAAAAACTAGATATATCTTTCAGAAATAGAAGACCATGACAACACGCATAATATTGAGGTATGAGAAGCACATGATGTTGTATATAGTATAGAGAATATGAATAGCAGTAGATGGTGGTGTAGATATTATTTTTAAATTACAGCTACAGATCAAAATTGCATACCATAATTCTGGTTTGGTTAAAAGTAAATAAGTAAAGAACATAAAGAAACTAGTGAGGGAAGACTATTTACGTTTCTAACTTGTGAAACTCTGCTACATAAAAAGGGTAGGCAAGATCTATTAATAATTTCCAATAATTGGAAAATACTTACTATTTCTGGTCCAAGGATCGGGTTTACTATTCACTTACAGGGATAAAAATCTTCAGCTTTTTTTTCGATCAGGAAAAAAAAAGAAAGCTAAGGATAATTATCTCTGAGTTGACAGTAAGTGAATAGCACTGTCAACTAAAAGATGAATCTTTAGCTTTCTTTTGTTGTTCTTCATGCTTTTTTTATCAAGTCCGGAAGAGTAGAGTTGGGGAGTGGGGATTTCCCAGATGCACCCCAAATGCTGACAGCAATATATTCTTCATTTGCCCTATTGGTCAAAGGCAAATATGGAAAGAGGAAACTTTGCCATTTTCCTAATTAATTGTAATGTGTGAAGCAGAATGGCCAATTAAGCTTTTGAAAATCCTCCTCCTAATGAATCGCTATTTCAACAAAATCTAACCACTATAAGATCATCAAGTTTCATTCCCTTCGTCCTTTTATTAAGTCTTTTGCTACTAATCCAAAAGTTGCCTAATGGAGATGATGATGATTAGCTCAAATGGAACTAATAAAAGTTTTACACCTTTATTTACTTGTCCTCTATGTCTTTTAGAGAAGGGAAGGGATAAGATGTGGACAAGCAACCTCTTAACCGTCAATCTGGATAAGTAATCATTGGAACAATATCTCATCTGTCATCTCTTTGCCTCCTAGAAATATCAATGATGATGAGACACACAAGAAAACTTATTCTCATTTTCATGATCGGAAGGGGGTTTAGAAAGAATTTCACTTCAAAATAACTATGCTATATAGGCATATCTGGTAGAGGTTGGTCGGTGAAAAGATGAGGTGTTGCAAAGCGATGGAATCAGAGAGTTTGAGAACCGGACTGCACTAGTTTCATCGAATAGTTAATGAACCATGAAATTGCAATAGAAACAGGCTTCTACTGCAGCTGACATGCTGAACCAATATGTGAAATATGTACAATTTTTCTAACATCTTTCCACTGTTAAAATAGCAGTCTCAAAGAGATAAGATGCTAGGGTACCAGCATGTCAAACAAATTTCTTTGGTTACAACATCGAACAGCATATCATTTTTACCTTCGGCATTACTGGTATATCTTTGAGCCCCCACTTTGGCTGGAATCCAGTTCCCAAGAATCCGATTCCCATCTCCTCTGCAACAGCTTTAACCTGTGCCATTAAGCAAAAACTTATAAAAATCAGCAAAACTTAAATTTTCTCAGTGCAGCTTTTTCCTGGGGTTATGGGGGAGAATGGACGTTCGTCCAACAGCACGCATACTAGCAGGGCACATACTGTGAGAAAGTTCCATAAATTAGAGATCAAGGACAGAAGGAGTATGCAGGATCTTATTGATTTTCAAAAAGACCTCAAAAGGTAGTTAAGACAATCTAAGAAACCAGATTTGAGGAAAGTCTCTTGGTAGTTAAGACAATCTATTTTGTTGTATATGTGTTTTGGAACAAATATTTTTTCTGGTATATGTATGATATTTGGAGCCATGATCTTTGTACAGATGTCTGGGAGCTCACTAGTACTATAATACCTTGACGTATCAATAAAAAAACAAATGAACTTTCATGATCAAAGAAACACAATGTCAAATTAAGCTTGAAGTTGACACCAAGCTCATTGCATTTTCAGCAATGATCAACCAGCAGAAAGAATATGTTTATCAACATGTTAAAGTACAATACCCTTAACAAGCGAGGAAAAGAAGAGATATGAGACCAAGAAGCTCCACGAGAATACGTGGAACCCTGCTTCAGGAGATAAGGTTGCTTGGGCAAGCTTGAGGTAGATAAAACAAAAGTCAGCTGAGATGATTAGCTTCTGTTATGCTGCCTCCAAATGTTCATTGATTAGGAAATCCTAACTTTACTTTCACCCCATCAATGTTCTTTTGCAGCAATATTTTCTTATAAAATTCAAGATTTGGCTTACATGTCCCTCCAGTGCAGATTATAGTTCAAAAGATCTTAATTGCCCAATATCTCATTAAAAAGAAAATTGATGGAGTTCCAAAAGTACAAACCTGGTAAAGATGTGAATTAACCTCTGCACAAGTTTGATGAAGTGTTTCAAGTGGTGCACCACTAAGCTCAAACTGACCACCAGGTTCCAATGATATACTTTGTTTTCCCTGTGCGAAGGCAATGCATATTTACCACCAATTAGGTTGAAGTAAAGTCAGAACAGTTGCTACAGACTTACACTAGAGAACAAAATGAATCATGAAATTATGCTTCTATTCATGCTAAGTTGCAGAATACATTGTATGGAGCCACGACAACTTCATCCAAGAAAATCTTACACCAAAGTTTGCATTCACCAAGTTCACATTCTACCTGTTTCAGGCCAATAATCTTGTCAACTTCCATTGCTTTTTCCCAATCAAACCGCTCGGCAATACCATTTAGTAAGTCAGCTATTTGTTCATACTTCATGGGTCGCAGAGTTCCAAACTCGAAACCAAACTTTTCATGTTCAGTGCCTATCCTGCTCATCGAGTTTTCAGAGAACAAGAAAAGTTGAACTGATTAATGTAGTTTAAATCCAGATGCACGGTCAAGTAAATGAAACATCCAAATTATTTGGGCAGCAGAATCCTAGCTGCCAAATTTATGTAAAAGCACCTGAACCACGGAAAATGGCTCCCAAAACTCCATGTTCATATATTTTACCGCCGAAATTTCAATTATTAAATTTTGCAAGAAAGTTACAAACAGCAGTATCCTAGGAAATAGATTAATGTTTCCAGTGATCGAGTTTTTCCCAAAAGGTACAACTTGTTAGTTCAATGAAAAAGACCTATGTCATGTCTTAATTACCTCATACCCACATTTTGAAATGCATGACAGTGACAACTTACCACAATATTTTTATTTTTGTTTTTTAAAAAAGAAAGTGAAAACTTACCCACAATAATGACATACAAAAAGTATATAATACAGTTACCATATCATACGCTAAAACAGAATCTGAAGATAAGAACAACTGCATAACAAATGAGCCGTATAACAAAAAAACACAAGTGAAGAAGATTGATACGTAAATTACTCAGCAAACATGAAAGACAATCAAGGCATATGTGGTGAATGAACAAACTACTTATTAAGGCCAAACGAAAAACTGAATATTCATCTTTCTAGTGAACTATATGCAACTTAAATTTAAGCACACTAAGAAAAGCTTAGCTTCGAACCTCCATTTTTCTTTGGATTTGCATCCAGAAGCAAGATATGCTACAAGGTCTTCTTTTGTTAATGGCTCTGCTGCAACAACGGCATCGTCTGTTGGAGGACTTGCAGCAACAATCGACAAGCCTCCTCGTCTGCATTCCACTCCTATGTGATTCAAATAATTCCCTTGCACTTGTTTAGAGGGATTCCGTGAAGAAATGTCCACGCCACAGCATATCTCCTTTATGATGTTGCTATGTCCACCAATACATCTTATCTTTTCAGAGTAAATGCAATGTGAAGAACCTGCCTGAGACATCAAGGCCATGCTTTGTGCCTGAAAATTACAGGAGAAACTGATGTCAACCACTTTTGACAAGAATGTGATACCATTTGAGTGGACACAGAATTCAAATTGTTGTTTGACTTGTATATTACATTAGTAACAGACGAGGATACTACAATAATGATTGAAGAGTACTTTTGATGGGAAACATCATATGAAAATTTATTTGATTAGTTAAATAAATTTGAGTTATTGAAACCGGTAGAAGGTGTATAACATTAATATCAGTAAAATAATGGCAACCATTTCAGGATGTCTTGAGTGTTGTACCAATTAGAATGCCCGCCAAATTGAACTCAACATTTTCGTGCCTCATGTAGAAAAAGTACAGCACTTATTCTTAGACCAATTCTATGACACACACAGAGGATAAACCTCTCTCTTCTTGGTGAAGCATGAGCATAGTTGTATACAATTGGATAGGGCCAACCCAACTACCCAGCAGGCACAATCACCGATCAAGATGAATATTAAAGTTAGTTTATACTATAGAAGCAACATAAGATTTGACAGCGATCTATAATTATACATACTGTACACTCTCTCCTTATCATTCCATATCGACAACACGGATACAATAAAGAAAATGTGGCTTGATTTTACTATCCTGCATCTATTATACTTCCCAGATCGTCAAATGCAATCTTACACAATGCCATTTCACTTGACACCTAAAATTACTCGGAGGAACTATAAAAACTGAAACTTGTATAGCAGTCTAGTCTATGATACAAGTATTGTGCACATTATCTAAAGCACTTATCTTTCTCTTCTTTCTAGTTCAGAATCCATTTCATTCACATTTGAATCCAGTCAATCCACTCAGATTACCTCAAACCACAAGTATAAAGTTTGAACCTTTCATCAATATCATCAACCCCCATGTGGAAAATAACAAGAATTACTACAAAACTAACAAGACCATGAAACAAAAACCAAGAAAAAATCATGGGTTTTGCACAAAAATTTAATCTTGATTGGCCAAAACCAACTTAAATAGAAAAATACAAACAGAATTGCAAAAAATTGAATCTTGATTAATAAAACTAACTGAAACCAACACAAAGGTGACAAAAGGTGATACCTTGGCTCAGTAAACAGGGAAAAATAATTTGTAGGGTTTGTTTGTTTGAAATAAGCCTTTCAAGATATATAATATATATATATATATATATATATATAGTACTAAAATTGGGTATGAGCAAAATAATTTGGATTGTTTTGTGGTGTGCTGGGGCGGCTACAGCTGCATCACTCCCATTTCTTTAATAATATATATTCGGTTGAGGTTTGGGGTGCCGGGTGAGTAGTGCAGCAAGATTGAATGAAAAAGAATGGCTAATGTGGCACGGGGTACTAAAAGGTGCCGCACTATCCTTAGTTTTTTATGTGGTCCCTGTGGCTTTGTCACGCTTTTTGCGGAACCGCATGTGTTTTTTTGATTCATTTCTTATGACAAGTAGCTCACCATAAATATTCTTGTATAATGTTGTATTTGATGACAATTTTCACTAATCAATATATATTGAGATATGTGTAATTGATTTTTGAGTGATACAAATATAAATGTTTGTTTATATCATGAGATGCTAGGAGGATATGGAGGTCGAGGGTTAAGGTAGAATATTAATAGATAATCGAGTGATATCTAGTTCTTCTTATCAGTTTTATTATTATTATTATATTATCTTAATTTTCATACTCCATGTTGTTTCTTTTTATGCAATTATCGTATTATTTATTGTTGTTAGTAAAAAAAATATTATTTTTAACATGGCTTCTTCACTATTATAATTTCTTTTCAAGCCTACTTTGAATTATTTTACTTGAACCGAGAGTCTCTCAGAAATAGTCTTTCTACCTTCATAAGGCAAGAATAAGGTTTGTGTACACACCACACTCCCCAAAGTCACTTATAAAATTATACTCGATATGTTATTTTTGTCGTTGATTTATCAAGTCGTTCGGTTTTTTGTCTGTATTGAAGATCGTATAAAGCTGACAAATAAAGAATTACTATTATACTGATAACTACGAATAGTATTTGTTTTATTTACGTGAGTGATGACGATAATCGTTTATCTAAATTTAATACTTTCCATCCATGGATGAAGTTGTGATCCTTGTAATTTAAATTTAATATTTGTCATCAATTGACAAAGTTTATTATTGGCTTATCTTTCTATTGTTTACAAAATAGTGATATTTATTTTATTTCTTTGTACATTTTTTGGATTCCTAAATAATGATCCCACGCGTAATCTTGAACATGGAAGAAGAAAAGTAAAACACTTTTTCAAAGAAAAATAAAACCTTTTTCTCGATATAATTTTTTTCCTTTAAGAATTGTTCTATTTCATACATTTTAAAACTTAAAATATACATTGTTTATGAGTACTTCCTTGGTCCAATGTCAGATTTTCGTAATCTCACAAAATCATTTACCATAAATGTATAGGATTATTGTTTATTGTTTAATACAACACAATTTTTGTAACTAACAACAAAGAAAGTACAATTATTGAGTTGTGCCACGTTCAATTGGAATTGATTCCCACGTTCAATTTGCGTTCGATTAGAGTACACATTTTGTTCTCAACTACCTAAAGAATAAAAAGATTCTTGAATTGTACAGTATTATTAGTTAAGTGATTGAGCTTTGTCGGGTTTTGTTGGGTCTAAAACACATAAATAAGGTACAACGAAAGTTTAAAATTTTGTTCAACTTACTTATCCTAATAATTTTGTCTGGTATGATTACGTTACAATTGAAATCTGCAAAGACAGAAACATAAACTTAAGTTGATATTCTCTGGAGTCTTTACTAAAGAGAGCGCACACGAGTATCATTTAAATGAAGCTTTGTTATGGTATATTAAATACATCGGAAAGCTAGGAAATCTTGTGAGGTTTGAGATGATTTTATTTTCTGAACTCTGAGTTCATAAAGTAAGAATTGAGTTATCAATACAGTAACCAAATAATGGGGTTAAGTGCTGAATATATAGGGGAGGTTAGGTTACAAATAAGATTAGGACTAGACTTAAAATCTGACCCAAATTCCGAGATGCGATGGGCGGTCGGATGGGCCCATTTCAAATACGCATCTTGCATTTCGACCTCTCGGGCGTCGCGCTAACGATGCGCGAAAAGATGCACACACTTTAATGAAGTGCGTTATCGTGACAAGTAATATAGTCTTGGTAAGGCCGAATATCGTCCACGAGGATTAGTGTTCAAGTACGATTATCTATCTTTTGGTATCTATTTGGTAAGATATTGATTTTTGTTGTTTATGACTAACAATTATAAAGACTAATTAACTATAGGTTTCTTGGTTGTGATGAGAATAGGGCTTGCGTCTCGCCGACTATCCGCTTATGTTACTTATTAATCTGATGAATTATGGTTCTTACCTGCCGGAGCTAGCGAGTTTCTGAAATCGTTTTATACTCCGTTAAGGCTATATAAACACTCGACCCGATGTTGCTCCTTCTACCTTTCGGTGATAAGGATGACTACATGGGAGGATTAAGACCAAAACCTAGTTAATCGTCGCGCAATGCGTAAAATTAGGGTTGTTAAGCCTCTCATTAACGCTACGTAAGTAATTGAGGTATTTTCATCCTCGATCAAAATATGTCTACCCAACTTACATCATATTCACAACCTCATCCTTCGAGTTTGATTAGAAATCATATAAGTAATGATAATTAGTGATCGATTAATTACCAAGCATTGAAAGCGATTCTTTGGATAAATCTCGACAAAGAAGAATTACCATAAACACGTCAATTCATAACATAAGTTTCTAGTGATTTAACATGGAAAGCCTATAAAGGAATTAGTTCCTAGTCGTTGACATGTGAGAACTAATTCAAAGTTCATCATACAAAGCGAAATAAAGGAAAGAAAAGAAAGAAAATTACTAAGTTAAGGTCTTGATCTTGATCGAGAATCCTTGTGTTGTGCGAAAGGGAACCCTTAAAAGCGCCTAGGTTCTCCTTTATAGGCTCCAAACCGCCTAAACCTTTTCCCCTTGGGCTGGCGAGTCGTCATTAAACACGATTTTCCAGCGTCGGCGCTGCAGAAATCTTGTGATGCGTCGGATGATTTGGCTCCGCGACCCGGATCTCTGCTGTCTGAAAGCTCCGCGGCGCTGCAACCGTAGCCTCTACGATGATTAAGCGCGCGACCCGCACTGTTGGCGTAGGCGTCGCGGCCCGACTGCGTTACGCCTCGTTCGCCACTTCTGCGCTTTTAAGCTCTGGAACCTCCACTTTTGCCCTCTTTTAGCTCCTTTTCCGCCATTTGGTCATTTTAACAACTTTGACTCAAAAGAAAGAAAATATATCCTAATCGACACTTATTTGTACAAAAAGGACAAAAGACTAACTAAAGCGACTCGAAAAGTGTATATAAAATAAAAAAATAAAGACTTCAAGACTTGACATTGATCACTTTTCTTTGCATTGATGTTATCTAGAAAAACATGAAGGTTAGCGAATAATATCAGGAACATATATCATGAAATTTTTAGCACCTAAACACATTAAGCTAGATATTTCGCAAACTCATTTTTATCATGCTTAATGGAAGTCAACATCTTTTGAATCATGCTTGTAAAATTCAAAAATCATCTGACATGTTTACTTGCTATTCTCATTTAATCACGGATATCATAAAAGAGATCTTGAGGACTTTAAGGGTTGTAATGTAGGCTTAGGTATAGCCAGTATAGGTAGGTAAAAATAGGCGTTTAGACTCGTTTTGTGTACCATAAGCTCTTTAGCTTTTGGTGTTTCCACTTTTCTTTTGATTCTTTTCTTGACTTCAAATCAATCTTTCCCCTCTTTTGTTTTGGGAGAGTGAAGTGTATAATAATGACAAGAACTTAGGCTTTTGTCTATTTCTTATTACTTTTTTTATTTATTGGGTGCATCAAAGTTGTTCACTCTTTTTGTCTCTTTTTAACACAATTTATTTCACTATTTCACATTTTTACTTATGGCACAATTTGTGGAATATAGGGTGTCAAAGAAGAAGTTTCAATTTTTAGGCTCGATAGAGTGACTAGGGATACTTTTAAAGTCGGGAATAGAAAAGAGTGGTAAGAATGGCTATCAAAGAAGCGCTGAGTCATCTCACTAACACGTATCTAACTATTTAGCCTCGAATAGCAAGCAATCATAACACGTAGGTTTTCATCATTTAGCGTCGTAATTTAAGCGAGACTCGAAATAGGCAGATTTTGTGAGTTTTTGGCATATCTAACCTAGGTGTTTAGATAGTTGCTTCTAATTCTATTACATTATTCCACTACTTCATTAGGTGTTTCTAGTAACTACTGATACATGATCTTTGTGAGAATTATGACTCAAAAGAAAAAAAATTGTGACTCAAAATATACCAAAACAATCAAAAACTTAAATAAAGCGGCAATGATAAGACACAAATAAGACACCCGAACTTAAATCACACATTGTCCCCAATGTGTGTAGACTCAAAGACAATAAAAGAAATAAGACACTTACAGACTTGGCTAAAATGGTGGTGGTGGCGGTGGCGTGGGATAGTCGTGGACGGCTGGTTGAGCAAGGAACTCATCTCGTTAATTTCTTTGCCGCTTTTTTGTCCTTGTATCATTGTGTCCAAACTTTGCATCATCCTCATCCGATTAAAGCAATTGCTCCATCGTGGGCGAGGGTTACGAATGGTAGGTAGTGGCTAGGCCCTGCCGCATATTGAGCCTCTATTTCAGGCTCATCTTCGTTCATTGCGGCTTCTGCTGGTGGTGGTGGTGGTGGTGGTTGTGCTCTTCTTCTTGCTGCTGGGGGGCTTGGGTCTGAAAAGGAGTGCAATATCCCATAAGACACAGGCAGTTGGTTTCTCTCTTTAGTGTCAGTGGGTAGGATTGGGACCCGTTCGTGGCATAACTTCGGTGATAAGTGAGCCGTATCACAATCCACTGTTGTTACCAACCTGTTGACTTCTTGATGCTCGCACTATATCTTTCCCCGCGTCAATCGTTTTCCGTCATAATTCCATATATCGATTTAATCCTATCTTACGGTACTGCGGTGAAGTGCGTTGATGGGATCGGCGAATCGATGAAATATAGCCAACCGCTTTGTTGTTTTGTTGGCCGCACTGCTCGATCCTCTTGACCCATTTCTTGCTATATCAAATGCGGCCCAGGGTAGCTTCATTATGCAGCGGCGTCCCGATTGATCTTGGTGGTGCTTCCGACCGGTGCAGAAATAACCGGTCGTCACCCATTTCTTGAACATCTGTTGTTTTTAGAGATATATTTATCACTCCTGCCGTCACGAGCATATATTTTCCACGACAAAGCATTTGTTGTCCACCTCTCGGAAAGTTAACATAAATTCACGCATCATCGCTGTGTTCATAGTGCTATCTTGTCGGGTTTACAAATCTCTCCACCCCATCATCTCAATCATTGCCGAATGGGCTCATGCATCCTCTCGGGGATGTCGATGGGCGAGGCGGGGAAGGGTACCGTGCCGTACCCGCCACCTAAAACACACCCCCATCCGGCCCCACCACCCATCACGGTAGTAATTCTCCACCCGTCCCCGCCCACTTACTCCACGCGGTACCATTAATCTCGTTCTCTTTTCAGCGGTCGAAAAAATGATTAACTAGTTTCCAGGATTTGCCTTGTCAAAAAGACGAACCCAACTATACACAGAGCTCTCCAGGTTGACTTTTGAATCTCTTAGTTAACCATTTTTCCACTGCAAGATCAAGGTTTTAACTTAGCCTAAATGCTCGCTGAAAAGTTGGCAAACATTAAAACACAAATGATGGGCATTTCAAGGTTAGAGCTGTTTCATCCACACATGCAAGCCTAACCTAAGCATGCATCCTATTAAACTTATTATTTTCATATACCAGAGATGCAAATGGACAATAAAAGTAGATTAGCCTACTAATATTATTTTCAGGATTTCCATAATTAGGAGCATGAAACTCAGTTGTGGACAAAGGGGAAACTAAACAACAAGTAAATGGAAGAGGTACTTTCATGATTAGTACAAAGCCATTTTATAAACAAAGGGATGAGGTAGTTTCATGATTTTCAGTTTCAGGACACGGTGCGGGTTGGCTCAAGTCATATTTTAAATCAAAGGGCCAAATAAATTCATAAATTGCCTAATTAAACTAATAGACGATACAGATATGGGCGGTGCGGGTACGATCGGTGTGGAGTGCGGCAGATGCGGGCGGGCGGGTGCTTATATGAAATCCACCGCCCGCTACCCATGGCGGTAGCACTTTGATACCCATACATGCCCGCCACCCACCAAACTATCCCATATCCGCCCCATTGGAGTGAGTGCGGGCGATACCGTATTTACCCGCCCGACATCCCTAATCCTCCTCTCAGCGACTCCTGCGATAGTCCGTTCCCTTTCGAGGATTAAAGTGCAGTACGAAGCTTTTGTATCTTTCATAAACTTGGTAGCTCACGAACCTAGTATCGTCGTATTGTGGGGCTGATGTAGATGCAGAGGCTCTTCTTTTTCTGGCAGACATGTTAGATAACTTTTTGCAGCTTACAACTTAGTAGCACAAATGTTCCCCAACACAATCAACAATTAGCAGCTAAAACACTAACACCAAACTTGACTCACAATACCCAATACCCGCTCTCGCATGCGCTCCTTCTCTAAACTTCACAACCAATTTATTTATTTTTTTCAGCACCCCAACTACTTCAACAATACAACCCTTCTCCAAACTACTACCTTCTTTGACTACTGAAAGCTTTTCAAGAAAAAAAATGAAGATTACCTTTTTATGGTGTTCTTCAAGGTGTTCTTGCTTCTAATGGTGATTTGAGGCAATGGGATGAAGTTTTGTTGGTTGAGATAGCTAAGGGTTTTAGGAATTTAAGAGTTTTGGTTGTAATTGGGTTTGATTTGTGGAGGATTTGTAGGTAACTTGTGGATTTTCGTGGGTTTTGTGGAGAAGGGGGTTTAGGTTTTGGTTTTGAAATTGGGAAAAATCTGATTTTTGGGCGTTTTATCAGCATGCGGATTTAAGCCGTAGCGACCTGCGTTTAGCGTCGCGGCGATGTTCTGCTCTTTCCGGGAATTTCATGCGCGGCTAAACCAGCGCTTACGCTCTTTTGGCGCGCGACTCACATGCGGCGCTCCTACATTCTGGAAATCCCTGTTGTTCCTCAGTTTTTCGCCCTTCAATTTATTGGCCTATACCTGTCAATCACACACAAACACTACCTCCGTGAGACCGTTCTTAATAAAAACTATTATAGTAAAATAAATCAAAAATACCTTGGGTTGCCTCCCAAGTAGCGCTGTCTTTAACGTCTTTTAGCCGGACGCAAGTTCCTTAATTCAATAAACGTGGGGTGGATCAACCCCACAACTAATCCATTTTCTCCACATTTTTCGTTTTCTTTTTCTTCTTCTCCTCTTAGCATTATCGTTAAGAGGAAGTTCAGGAACACATACCTGCGTTTGTGGAGGTTCGGCAAGCCATGCCTGTTTTCGTGGGCTCATCTCCCTTGGTTTGACTTGTACGGGCTCACAGGGAGGTTTGATGGTGCTGATTGCAAAGCACCTGCTCATGGTTGGTGGCTCAATGATGTGTTTAAATACTTTAAACACCATTTATTCCTTCTCCACCCTTAATGTCAGCTCTCCTCTTTCTACATCGATCAAGGCTCTCCCTATCGCTAGGAATGGTCTCCCCAATATGATAGGGATTTCTGCATCCTCTTCTATGTCAAGAATGAGGAAGTCCGCAGGAAAAAAGAATTTTCCTACTTTAACAATCACGTCCTCAATCTTTCCTCTTGGATGAACCAGCATCTGTCGGCTAGTTGTAGGCTCATTTGTGGTTGGTTTGCCTCGCCTGACTCGATCGTTTAAATAGATAAAGGCATCAGATTTATACTTTCCCTAAATCGCATGAGCCACTGTTGCATGTTACCACACTTGTTGTGCAAGGTAGTGTAAAGCTCACAGGTCTTTTAGTTTAGGGGCAACTTCTTCGTAAGATAGCATTACACTCTCCAGATTGCTACTATCTCATACTCAAAGTTTCTTCTTCTTCCCAAGATCTCCTTCATGAATTTGAAATAGGAGGCATCTGCTCTAATGCTTCTATAAATGGTATGTTGATATGCGACTTTACGAATGTCTCCAAAAATTTGGAGAATTGTTTATCAACCGCTTTGTAATCTCGGGGAATGGGATCTTCTCTGTATACTCCTTCTGCAGGTTTTCTCTCTTGGCGCGATTCAACCACCTTCTCTTTTTCTATCTACGCTTTTGCTCAACTCTTGGTGAGGTATTCTTCTTTCTAGCGCTTGCCATTTCTCGATTATCTTGCTGACATTGCTCGCCGGATTCACCTCTGTGTTGCTTGGCGATGTACCGTGTAACTCTTTGTTTGCTTGCTTCTTCGTGACCAACTTGTGTTTCCAAGTTCTGAGCGAGGATCTAACCACATCCTGGCGAGTGCAGGCGTTGGTGAGTGCCAACAAAGCTCTCGGCTCGTCGGCTTTACGGTGAGCAGTGCATTGAGTATTGACTAGGTGGGGCTGAGTAAAGAGGCTTTTACTGGTTCTTTGGTTTTAGATGCGCCCCTATTGATTCTGCGCTGCCGCAGTCTCCTCTCCGTAGAAATTTGGGTGGTCTCCCACTGGATTATATGTGTTGGAGTATGGATTGTTTGTGGCCTCGATAATTACCAGCGACACTCTGCTGCTTTCGATTGGTATATTATTAGGATCGGTGAAGGACACTGTCGAATGTATGTGGGCGCGCGTATTTCACGACTTTAGGCATCTGCCGCTGCGTTCAACGATGTGCATGTTGTTGCTGTTGTTTCGTCAACAAGGCCACTTGGGCGTTCAAGGCGATGGCATCTATTTCGTGGACTCGACATTTCTCCTCCCACTCGTTGATCTCTCTTCTGTGACATGGTTGTTGGTGGCCATATATTCTAATAACTCGTGAGCGTCGTGGGCTGTTTTCCTCATGAATGTCCCACATGCTGCTGCATCTATAATGGTTCTGGTTGTTCGTGAGCGTTATAGAAGATGTGGACCAAGTTCACGACTCGATGCAATGGTGTGGGCATTTTCTCTGCAAATCTTTGAACCTTTCCACGCTTTACAGCGACTCTCCATCCGCTTGGTAGAAGTTATTCAACTCCTCTCGATTTCTTTGCTATGCATGGGAAAGAATTTGGCTAGAAATTTTTGTGCCATTTCTTGCCGTGTAAAAATCGAATCGGTGGCGGGAATTCAACCATACTTTTGCTCTATCCAGTGAGAAGGAAAGAGCCTCGATCTGACATCGTCATCGATGCGCCGTTATATCGAAAGTTGCACATAGCTCGAAATTAGCTATGTGCGTATGTGGATCCTCGATGGCGATCCTCCAAATTGCATTGTGTTACGCACCGTGCCGGAAATCGCCGGTTTTATCTCAAAGTTGTTTGCTCTGTGCGGGAGCCTAATACATGTCGTGCTCCATTTACCTCGGCGCGCATAGTCTCTGAGCTTCTTTCTGCACGGACTTGAACTCTTTCCTCGGCGTCCGGTACTCGAAGCATTCACAGGTTAGGTTGATTTTCACTAACCGCCTGCCATCATATTATTGTTGGATCTGTCCGTCTCGATCAAGTTGCGATCGTGATTCTTTCTGATACGTTTTACGAGTTTTCTCAATCTCTGGATTGAATGGAACAAGAGTGTCTTCCTCTTCTCCTTCGCGTAAACGATTTCTGAAATAGATCAAAAGCGACAATGGATCACGGAATTGATTTTCTGAAAAAAAGGTAAAAAAGCGTTAAAAAAATTAAAAACCAAATTAGAAATTAAAATAGATAACTTGATATTGAACTATGCTTAATCGACAGCGGCGCCAAAAACTTGATGCGCGAAAAGATGCACACTTTAACGCAAGTGCGTTATCGTGACAAGTAATATAGTATTGGTAAGGCCAGAATATCGTCGCGAGGATTAGTGTTCAAGTACCAATTATCTATCTTTTGGTATCTATTTGGTAACCGATATTGATTTTTGTTGTTTATGACTAACAATTATAAAGACTAATTAACTATAGGTTTACTTCAGTTGTGATGAGAATAGGGCTTCCACGTCTCCTCAACTATCCGCTTATGTTACTTATTAATGCAATGAATTATGGTTCTTCTGCCGGGCTAGCGAGTTTCTGAAATCGTTTTATACTCCCGTTAAGGCTATATAAACACTCAACCCCAGTATTGCTCCTTTCTACCTTTCGGTGATAAGGATGACTCTATAGGAGGATTAAGACCAAAAACCTAGTTAATTGTCACGCACCATGCGTAAAATTAGGGTTGTTAAGCCTCTCATTAACGCTACATAAGTAATTGAGGTATTTTCATCCTCAATCCAAAATATGTCTACCCAACTTACATCATATTCACAACCTCCTCCTTTCGAAGTTTGATTAAAAATCATATAAGTAATGATAATTAGTGATCAATTAATTACCAAACATTCAAAGCAATTATTGGATAAATCTCAACAAGAAGAAGAATTACCATAAACATGCATCAATTCATAACATAAGTTTCTAGTGATTTAACATGGAAAGCCCTATAAAGGAATTAGTTCTAGCCGTTGACATGACAGAACTAATTCAAAGTTCATCATACAAAGCGAAATAAAGGAAAGAAAAGAAAAGAAAATTACTAAGTTAAGGTCTCGATCTTGATCGAAGAATCCTTGTGTTGTGCGAAAGGGAACCCTTAAAACACTGCCTAGGGTTTTCCTTTTATAGGCTCAAACCGCCTCAACCTTTTCCTTGATCACGGCGAGTCGTCATTAAACCTGATTTTCAGCGTCGGCGCGCGGCCACGCTATCGGCGCGCGGCCGGAAATCTGTGATCGTCCGGATGATTTGGCGGCGGCCGATCTCTGGCATGCGAGGCGGCGCTGCGGCTCGCCAGCCTACGATGATTAGCGCGCGACCTGCACTGTTGGCGTAGCGCGCGGCGCGACTGCGTTTCTGCCTCGTTCGCCACTTTCTCTGCTTTTAAGCTCTGGAACCTCCACTTTTGCCCTCTTTTAGCTCCTTTTCCGACATTTGACAATTTTAACCACTTTGACTCAAAAGAAAGAAAATCTATCCTAATACGACACTTATTTGTACAAAAGGGGACAAAAGACTAACTAAAAACGACTCGAAAAATGTATATAAAATACACGATCAGCGCTCCCGCTCTGTTTTAATGTTTCAACACGTTTTGATTTAATTAAATCCAAAATCCAATTTTGACTTAATTAAATAATTTACATCAAATAGAAATTTAAATATCTTGATTCTAAATCAAATGTTTTACATTCTCTCAATATATCCTTAGACCGAAAAGACAATCGGTTTAGTGTGACCCTTTAGACTTTCACACATCGACATTAATCAATTCACACATCGACATTAATCAAATCAAGGCTCATACGAAACTCCTAGACTGCGTCATATGACGAACTCAAGATGTGAAGTACGTTTACATGACTCCGGTAAACATAACTTCTATGTGAGATGATAAATTCATTTCATTCGTGACACACTCGATCAAGCTTAGGATTTGTCATCTGTCTATCCAAATGGCTTGATCACTTTATCTCATCTATATTAGTCGACAGCCAGATCATATCCTAAATATGTTTCTTGCATTGGCCAATGACTTGGTCGACCTAATATCACTGAGAAGCTGAATGTTCGCTCTCGAATATCCAATCGAGGAATGAATCTTATTCTTGGTTCAACTACCACCTTAGTTTACATCGCACTATACCCAATACAAGTAATGTCTTATCCTATAAAGAATTTAAGCTTAGGACATGACCAAAGTACATTACTCTACAAATTAGGTACATATTGACCAAAGTCAAAATACCTCTATCTCCCACATGCTGATAATACTCCAGACATGTATAACAAATAGTTTATCAGCAGGGCATATCAATACCCTCTAAGGGTATTCATGTGTCCATCACTAGTAGCAAGTGAGACATACTACATGCTCTAAGAATGTGATGTAGACCACATATCGACTTATAACATATCATTGATATCACATTCTCAATGATCATCAGTCGAGACCATTTTGAGAGTTACGCTCTATCATTAATATCTCACTTTATCAATGACAACGTAACCTCAAGGGATGCATATTAATGAATAGTCACAAACAATCAAAATCATAATTCAATAATTGCAAATACCAAAATATATTAATCTCATTAATAATATGAATGTGTTCAAGTACATTTATCTCTAAAATAATTGTTTCTAGGACATACATTGTAACGACTCGTAATTTTGAACAACAATTTGAGCATGTAAACGAAGAAAATGGTTTCGAGTGTTGGATTTTTTTAATTATATTTACGTATGCTAATAAGAAATTAGTATACAAGGAATGCGATTCCGAAATAATTTTGGATGTAACAAGTATGACGATGAGGATTAATAATAATAATTGTATATTTTCAAAAAAGGTGATGGATTAATGTCATATTACAAATTATGACATCAACTATATGAAAATCTTATGAGTTTTTACGGAGGCATGACACTTGTTATTGAATTAGAGTGACGCGTGGGCGGTAGATGAAAAGCGGTGGTGACTAATCAATTTGAAGGAGATAAACTCCATTCTCTACTTAAAAACGTTTTTGCACGTTACATACCATTTCACACTTAAAATCCATTTTGACCAATTTGGTTAAAAAGGAATCTCACAGTTCATTATTAAAACCAACTTCTGCAAACCTTTAACACCTTAGTCTCTATTTCAAATTCTATAAACAATCAACACTTTAGCCCCTATTCTGAAACAACAACGATATTTTACTTCCGGTTTAGCGAAATGAAGGTATGTTAAAGCAATTTATTTCTTTCTTTTGGCATGTTTTACGTATAAACTGTAACTGTGGTATTGGTGTTGTAATTGGGCCGATTGGGAGTTGTTTAATTACATTGGGTTCAATTGTTGTTGTTGTTATTAACGTCACTAATTGCATGTTGAAATTGAAAAGAAATCTTGATATTTAAAGTTGTAATTGGTTATATGAAAGTGTCATGAAATTGGAGTTTAGAAAGTTATGAGGAGAGTTATGGAATTTTGATTGTTGTGGCCGAGGCCTTCCCGAATCGTGGATATATGTTTTAAGGAATTAAGGTGTAGAAAGATGTTATTTTGCATTCTTGAACTCTCGATTTTTGCTAGAAGTATGAACTATTTTTAAGGGCCGTTTTAATGTGATTAAGGGGCTAGATTAACAAGAGGAATAGGTGTATTAATCACCTTGATTGTTGTAGTTGTTGTCTTCCATGAACGTAAAGAGAAGGAATGTATTATGATGACGTATATGGAGTATTTGGGATTGTTTTGATTATATCATTAAGTTATCTTGTTATTGGTATTGTTGGCTTTGTTTGTAAGTTGTGGGTGTGCACATAAATAGGGGAAGTGTTGCCCGAATTTTTATAGAAAAGTGAGTCGTCATTCGATATAAAGTATGCTAGTAATCATAGAATTGACGGACGTATTACCATTATTATAGGTTGAAGTACTAGACGATACATATTCTAATATTGAGTTGGTTAGTTCGTCTAAAAGGTATATGAAACTATTCTTTCTTCTTTTGGTACGAGTTTCATAAATGAGTGTACGGTGGACGTACATAGTTTTGATGAATCCTAATTTCTAATGATGATTTAAAATGATACATGTATATTGTGCCTTGATTTTTCAAATGATGATTTAAAATGATACATGATATATAGTGTCTTGATTTTCCAAAATGATGGTTTCAAAATGATACATGACATGAAGTGCTTTTTATTTATTTCATTGAGAGACAGATGATGATTTAAATTGCATATGATTTCTCATGATACTCTATTCGTGCTTTATGTAATTATATCATTTCATTTGAATCGGTAGGCGGTTTCATGCGAGTACAATATATGACATTCTGGCGTCCCGAATGGTAGGGCGATATATGATTTCACCGCGTCCTTCACTAGAGGGTCGGGCAGTGTATATATGACTCATTTCATAAGGCACAATTGTATTGATATTTGAATTATTATATATGTCTCCTGACATCTCTTGGCCAGTTATGATATTATTTACAGTAATTCATGTTTTACATACTCAGTACATTATTTCGTATTGACCCCCTTTCCTTGGGGGCTGTGTTTCATGCCCGCAGGTTCAGTTAAAGAGAGTGATGATTCACGCTGGTAGGTTGTCGGAGCACTCTATTTGTTCCAGAGTTGCAGTCTAATTTTGGTATGATGTTTTGTTGTCGTATACTCTTTAGAGGCTTGTAGACATGTGTCCTGTTGATGATGGTTTTGTATGGTCTCGTCGGCTTGGATATGGGTATGTATAGATGTATAAGTCAAATTTTTGATTAAAAGTTTTCAAAATCTTTTTGGCTTAGTGCTTATTTATGGTTGGATAATTAGGGGTACCCAGCGGGTGAAATCTGGATGCCCGTCACGACCCTCCGGTTTGGGTCGTGACATACATACTTTCAAGCTTAACATATTTTGTGAAAGGACAACAATATCATGGCATTTCTTTTTATTTTATATTATATTATCTAATTTTTAATAATTTGAAATTTATTCAATATAATAAAAAAATGAATTTGCCTCATTAATTTCATTCACAAAGAATAACAAAAGAAATGTATAATCATGAAACAGAAAGGTGATATGAGGTACCATTCATGGTTGAAATTTGCATCAATACTATTGATAATTGATAAATAATGCAATCATATTATATTTAAGATATCGAAATTTGGATATGATTTTGACATTTATTTTTTTGGAATGTTGGGAGTTTAAACTTTAAAATATAAAATAAGTAAAAATAATGATTAATTGTATTTGTGAATATATTTCTTGATTAAAATTTGAGTTTAGTTCCAAAGAAATACAGCAATGGTAATTACTGTTCGAGCTTTAAACCTATTGAATAATTAATTAAAGTAATTGTCATTAGAGTATAATCATTAATTATCGTTATGATATTATCTAATTCCCTCGTTACATGTCTTGCTTTACTAGTAAAATATTCATATAACAATATCTATGTTAAACTCATGCGACATGAGTTGCTAAGTTAAAGTTAAAATTTGACCGTCAGTTTTTACAATTCAAAAATAATATTTAAGTTTTAAAAAAGTTGAGTTATAATTGACCGATAAAATTATTAAATTATGCATATATAAACTCCCCTGTTATTTACCTTTGCCTCTACTAGATTTGTAAAGATAAATTGTTAAGAAACAAACGTTTGAGTGAACAATGTAGACAGATCAGTTTGTATTACCTCACTGCATATGTAATATGTGTCTACCTAAAATAACAAGTGTAAGCAGACAACATCCGCATGAGTGTATTTCGGTTGGTTGAGGTGTGATTCTCACAGAAAAGCGAGTTCGGCGCAGCGTGCGATGTGGGAGTTCATTTCTTCTTTGTGAGGATGACTCGCGTGGGCAGAACGTTATGTCTCGCACCTAGTGGGTAAATCTGTGATTTACCTTCATCGCGTCACAGCCGTCGGAGGGGTGGGGACCTTGTGGGCGAGGGATTTCGCCTTTAGCTCTCATCAACATTGGATTCGAATTTGGTAGACCAAAAGACACCAACTACATTATAAAGAAAAAGTATGACCAACTACACTATTAAATTTGTTTAATCGGGGACCAACATAAATTTGTTTCTCCAAGAAATATTATCCAGATTTGGACTGTTCAAAACCATCTTAATGAAATAATAATGAATTACTTACGTTGAGAACTTTTGTTTGACAAACCAACTCCATTACACATGGGAAATGAATATAATCATATTATTATTATGACGACTTACCAATTTAATCAAGATTTGGATGATTAATCTTATTATAATCATCGAAATAGATTGGAAAACTAAAATAATCGTACAATAGAAACTAGCATCTCATATTTTATGGTCAACGTGACGATAAAATTATTTTATATATATATATATATATATATATATATATATATATATATATATATATTTTATCATTAAGATGTGAGTTATAATTGTGAATACAAGGAAATGAGAAGTAAGTGTTAAAGTACAACTCATTCGTGTATCCCCATCCGTGTATACCACCATGTATCCATATTAGTTTAGGACTTCTAGTGTACACTTATCATATAATTAGTATTGTAGTCTTACCATAAATGTATAGTTAACTCCTTATAGAATAGGGATTTAGATGTAAAGTAGGAATAAGATTCTCCTGTTGTAATTTGTATATATATATGTCTTTCATCAATAAGAATAATCAAGGGATTAATACTTTTATGGTATCAAGAGTTTAGGTTCTTTTCCTTGCTTCCGCTTCTCCTTTCTTCTAAAAAATACAGTGATCTCCCTCAACAAAACCCCTCGGTTTTCTCCAGAAATTCGAGCCCTCCACCTTTGATGCGCGTAATATGCACACACTTTTAAACGCAAGTGCACGTTATCGTATCAAGTAGTATAGTCTTAGATAAGACCGAATATCGTCCTCTAGGATTAGGGTTCAAGTACCAGTGATCTATTTTCTAGTATCTATTTGGCGAATTAATATTTGATTGGTTGTTTATAACTATGAATTATAAAAGCTATTTAAATATAAAGGTTTACCTCAGGTGTGATGAGAATAGGGCTTCTATGTATCCTTACTATCCTCTTATGTTACTTGTTAATGCATTACTTATGGTGTTCTTCTTTTGGAGAAAGCAGATTTACGAAATCGTTTTATACTCCCGTTAGGGTTATATAAACACTCAACCCCAGTATTGTTCCTTACCTAACTTTCGCTGATAAGGGTAACTCTATAGGAGGATTAAGCACAAAAACCTAGTTGACCGTCACGCACAATGCGCAAAATTAGAGTTGTTAAGCCTCTCATCAACGCTACAAATCTAATTGAGGTATTTTCATCCCCAATTCAGGCGTCTACCCAACTTACGACATATTCACAATCCCTCCTTTTCGATTAGAAATCATATAGTGATAACTAGTTGTCAATTAGCTACCAAGAATTCAACTCAATTATTGGATAGATCTCTCAATAAGAATAATAACTATAAGCATGCATTACTTTATAACATAAGGTTCAAGAATTCAACATAGAAAGCCCTATAAGAGAATTAGTTCCTAGCCATGAATATGACAAGAACTAATTCAAAGTTCATCATGCAAACTGAAATAAAGTAAAAGAAAAAGAAATTACTAAGCTAATGGTATCCAAACTCCAAGTCAAGAATCTTGAGTTGTGCGAAAGGAACCTCAAGCGCCTAGGGTTCTCCTTATATAGTTTTAAACGCCTCCCTTCTTTTCCTTCCACGCTGGCCCAAAAATCAGTCAAAAGACCTAATTTTTCCGTCGGCGCCGGCGCGCCTCTGTCGGGCCGCGCGCCTAAAGTTCTGCAATACTTGGGTGTTTTGGCGCGCGCCGATATCTGGCATGCGAGGCGCGTGGCCTGCAGCTCTGTGGCTTCTCGGATGTTTAGCGCGCGGCCTGTTTCACAGTCTCACGATGGCGCGGCTGGATCTTGCGAGCTTCTCTGAATAATAGGCGCGCGCTTCGATTGCGGGAGGCGCCAGCCTGTGGTCTGAATTTCGGCCTCGTTTGCCACTTTCTCCGTTTGACTCTAGTACCTCCTCTTTTTCCCTCTTTTCGCTCCTTTTCCGCCATTTGGCCACTTTAGCCACTTTGACTCAAAAGAAAGAAAATCTATCCTAATACGACACTTTGTATGTACAAAGCGGGACAAAAGACTAACTAGATGACTCGAAAAGGTGTATATAAAATACAGATCAAATACTGAACTTAACCTTTGCTCACTCGAGCAAAGATAAAAGAAAGAAATAAAATAGCAGACTCGATAAATAAGAAAATCAACAAAGAAAATAAGCAGACTCCGCCATTGATCACTTTTCTTTGCGTGAATGTTAACTAGAAAAACATGAAGGTTAGCGAGAATAATATCTTGAGGAACATATAGCATGGAATTTCAACACATTGAGCTAGATATTTAGCAAACTCATACTTATCATGCTTAAATGGAAGTCGGTGTACTCAGTATGCATATAAATTCAAAAATTCCTATGGCATGCTTACTTGCTATTCTCCACTAATTACGGATATACATAAAGAGATCTTGAGGACTTTGGGGTTGTAATGTAGGCTTAGGTAGGGGTTGGTAAAGATAGGCATTTAGGCTCGTTTTTACGTACCATAAGCTCTTTGGCTTTTCAATTTTCCCTTTTTCTTTTGATTCTTTACTTCACTTCAATTCTATCCTTCCTCTTTTGTTTTGGGAGAATGAAGTATATAATAATAAGCCTTGAACTTAGGCTTTTGCCTATTTCTTATTACTTTTGTATTGGGGTGCTGTGGACTTTATTCATTCTTTTTGTTTTCTTTTTAACACAATGTACTCCTCTTGTTTCATAATTTCACTTATGGTACACTTTGTGGGAATATAGGGTGTCGAAGAAGAAGTTTCAAATTTTAGGCTCGATGGGGCTAACTAGTGATATTTTTAAAGTGCGGGATAGAAAAGAATGGTAAGAATTGGCTATCAAAGAAATGCACGAGTCATCTCACAACATGCGTATCCTAACTATTTAGCCTCAAATAGCAAGCGATCATAACACGTAAGCATTTATCATTTAGCATACATGCTTTCAGCAAGAGACTCGAATAGGCAGATTCTGTGAGTTTTTGGCATCTCAACCTAAGTGTTTAGATAGTGCTTCCATTCCTTTACATTATTCCACTTACTTCACTAGGTGTTTCTAGCAACTACTGATACATGATCTTTGTGACAATTATGACTCAAAAAGAAAAATTAGGTGACTCAAAATAAACATGAAACAAATAAAAAGACTTAAATAAAACATAACATGACACACAAATAAAACTAAAACACAAAACACACCTGAACTTAAATTACACATTGTCCCGATGTGTAGACTCAAAGGAAAAACTAAAAGACAAAAGACTTACAGTTTTTGGCTAAAAATCATGATGGTGGCGGTGGGTAGTCTTAATTTCGTGAGGAGAGAGCCCTTGGTGTTTGATTTGGCGGTAGGGCTTTTGGATCAAAGTATTTTCGAATTCTCTGCATTTGGACACCGCGGCTTAAACTTCCGCCTCTTGAGATCTTTCGTCAGCGCTGCTCGCTGGCGCGGCGCTAAACTCTGCGCTCCATCGGATTTCATGCGCCGCGCCACATTCTGGTATGCGCGCGCTATCTTGGCACATTTTTCGATTTTGCTGCGGCTCTGCTCGCTTCGGCTCTTAAGCATAAACTTGTCAGATATTTCTCGCGCGTGCGGGCACAATCCCATCGATCCATCACAAAACACAAGACTCAAGACAGTGAGCGTTACGAGACAAAAATAAATAAACTTAAAAGGCGAAATTAAAATAACATCATTGAAAGCGTTGGGTTGCCTCCCAACAAGCGCGTTATCTTTAACGTCTTTTAGCGGACGCAAGTTCCTTAGACTTACTAGCCCAGGGTGGATTAAGTCCCTGACGATCCATTTCCGCCACATTTGGCGTTTCCTTTTCTCCTTTTCTTTTTAGCATTATCGGTAGTAGGGAGTTCGGAACAATTACCTCATTTAGTGTCGTCTCGGAAACCATGCTTGCTTTCGGGCTCATCACTCTTTGGTTGCATTGCAATGGCTCGCGTGGGGTTTGGTGGTGTTGATTGCAAAACACCCACTTACGATTCTTGGCTCGATGGCGTGTTTAAAGACTTTAAACACCATCTCTTCGTTCTCCACTCTTAGCGTTAGCTCTCCTCTTTCAGCGTCAATCAAGGCTCTGCAGTTGCTAGGAATGGCCTCCCGATATGATCGGGATTTCTGCATCTTCTTCCATATATCCGAATGAGGAAATCTGCGGGAAAGAAAAATTTTCCTACGCCACAATCACATCCTCGATCTTCCTCGTGGATGAACCGCTTTGTCTGTCGGCTGATTGCGGACTCACGGTGGGTTTGCTTCTCCTAACTCGATCTTTTGAAAACCGATAGGGCGTCAAATTTATACTCGCCCCTAAATCACACAAGGCTCTGTTGCAAGTCACCCTGCCCACTGTGCATGGTAGTGTAAAGCTTCCAGGGTCCTTTAGCTTTGGTGGCAATTTCTTTTGTAAGATAGCACTACACTCTTACATTAGTACTACTATCTCATATTCGGCCGATTCCTCTTTTTCCCAAGATTTCTTTCATGAACTTGAAATAAGATGGCATCCGCTCCAAGCCTCTATAAGCGGTATGTTGATGTGCAACTTCTGAATACCTCCAAATTTGGAAAATTGTTTATCGACCGCCTTCCTTTGTAATCTCTGGGAAAGGAATCTTTTACGTATACTCCTTCTAGGAGTTTTCTATCACTGGGCTAGGTTCACCTTATCTTTTTCTAACTCTGCTTCCCTCTCAACTATTGGCTGAGGCGGCTGTTGCTCCAATTGTTTTCCACTTCTCAACTGCACTGCCTTACATTGCTCCCTCGGATTTACCTCAGTATTGCTTGGCAATGTCCCCTGTGGCCTGATGTTTGCCTGCTTTGCTAGTTGTCCTACCTGTGTTTCCAAGTTTACGAGCGAGGATCTGGGTCTGTTATAAAGCTGCGTGCAGGCGTTGGCAAGTGCTGTCATGGCTGCTTTAAGCTCATCTGGTTTTCTTCTTGACTGGTGCGTTAATTGAGTGGGGGCTTGAGTGAAGGGTGCTGATTACAGTGCTCTTGGTTACGATGCGGCCTATCACGATTCTGCGCCCACGATATTGGTTCTGTTGGCCCTGGTACTGATTTTTCTGGCCCTGGTACTGATTTTTGCCCCGATCTCCTTTCATGAGAAGTTTGGGTGATTCCTCCACTGGATTATAAGTGTTTGAGTAGGGGTTGTTATGTTGCCTCTGGTAGTTACCTACTGCTTGACACTCTGCCTGCTCATTGGGATGTTGTTGGGATCCGCTGAAGGACACCTATCAAATGTATGTGGGCCGCCACATATCTCACGATTTTGGCGATTGCACGGCATTCGCGACACGGTATGTTCTTTGCAATTGTTTCGCTAGAAGAGCCACTTGTGCGTTCAAGCGACAATAGCATCTACTGTGGACCCACGCGATTCTTCTCCCGGCTGGTTGCCTCTCTTGATGACATGGTTGTTAGTGGACATATCTTCTAATAACTCGTGGCGTCGTGGTCTGTTTTCCTCATGAATGCTCCACTGCGTTTGCATCTATGATGGTTACGGTTGTCTTTGCTCGGCCAGTTGTAGAAAATATGAACCAAGTTCCACAACTCGATGCAATGGTGTGGACACCTCTGTAGATCTTTGAATCTCTCCCATGCCATATAAGGACTCTCCATGACGATAGAAGTTGTTCAACTCCTCTTAATTTTCTTTGCTTTCTGAGGTGGAAAGAACTTGGCTAGGAATTTACGTGCCCATTTCGTGCCATGTAAATATCGAATCGGTGGCGGGAATTCAACCATACTTTTGCTCTATCCACGGTGAGAAGGTAAAGAGCCTCAATCTGACGGCATCATCGATGCGCCGTTATATCGAAAGTGGCACATAGCTCCAAGAAATTTGCTATGTGCATATGTGGATCCTCGATGGCGATCCTCCGGCGACGTGTCTGCACCATGCTCAGAATCGGTTTTATCTCGAAATTGTTGGCTCTGTTGTAGGGAGCCTAATGCAGAAATCGTGCTCCGTTCACTCTTGGTAGCACATAATCTCGAACTTCTTTGGATTCGAACCCTATCCTCCATATCTATTGGCACTTGAGGATCTCACGGTTAAGTTGATTTTCACCTAACCGCTTCTCTCATCCTGTTATTGTTGGGAGCAGTCCATTTCTATCAGCGTTGCGATTCGCCGATTCTTTACATTACGTTTGCAGGTTTTCTCAATTTCCGGATTGAAGGGAACAAGAGTGTCAGCTCCTCTTCTCCTTCGCATAAACTGATATCCTGAGAAAGATCAAAAACAAACAAAGAATCACGGCACCCTGATTTTCGTAGAAACTAAAAAAAATAAAAAAAATAAAAAATTAAATCCAAATTAGAAATTAAAAATAGATAATTTGATATTGAACTATTACTAATCCCACGGCGCGTAAAACTTGATGCGCGTAATATGCACACACTTTTAAGCGCAAGTGCATTATCGTATCAAGTAGTATAGTCTTAGATAAGACCGAATATCGTCCTCAGGATTAGGGTTCAAGTACGGTGATCTATTTTCTAGTATCTATTTGGCGAATTAATATTTGATTGGTTGTTTATAACTATGAATTATAAAAGCTATTTAAATATAAAGGTTTACTTCAGGTGTGATGAGAATAGGGCTTCTATGTATCCTTACTATCCTCTTATGTTACTTGTTAATGCATTACTTATGGTGTTCTTCTTTTGGAGAAAGCAGGTTTGAAATCGTTTTATACTCCGTTAAGTTATATAAACACTCAACCCAGATTGTTCCTTACCTAACTTTCACGATAAGGGTAACTCTATGGGAGGATTAAGCACAAAACCTAGTTGGCCGTCACGCACAACGCAAAATTAGGGTTGTTAAGCCTCTCATCAACGCTTACAAATCTAATTGAGGTATTTTCATCCCCAATTCAAGACCGTCTACCCAACTTACGGCGTATTCACAATCCTCCTTTTTGAATCGATTAGAAATCATATAGTGATAACTAGTTGTCAATTAGCTACCAAGAATTCAACTCAATTATTGGATAGATCTCTCAATAAGAATAATAACCATAAGCATGCATTACTTTATAACATAAGGTTCAAGAATTCAACATAGAAAGCCTATAAGAGAATTAGTTCCTAGCATGAATATGACAAGAACTAATTCAAAGTTCATCATGCAAAGCTGAAATAAATAAAGGAAAGGAAAAAGAAATTACTAAGCTAATGGTATCCAAACTCCAAGTCAAGAATCTTGAGTTGTGCAAGAAAGGAACCTCAAACCGCCTAGGGTTCTCCTTATATAGTTTTAAACGCCTCCTTCTTTTCCTTCGGGCTGGCCCAAAAATCCGTCAAAAGACCTAATTTTACCGCGTCCGAGCCGCGGCCCTGCTGTCAGGCGCCGCGGCGCCTAAAGTTCTGCAATACTTCGGGTGTTTTGGCGCGCGGCCCGATATCTGTGCGAGGCCGCGGCCTGCAACTCCGTGAGCACCGGATGTTTAGGCGTCGCGGCCACCGCTTACGGTCTCACGAGGCGCGCGGCGAATCTTCTGCAGCTTCTCTGAATAATAGGCGCGCCCCGCTTCGATCGCAGGAGGCCGCAGTCTGATTTCACCTCGTTTGCCACTTTCTCCGTTTCGACTCTAGTACTCTCTTTTTCCTCTTTTCGCTCCTTTTCCGCCATTTGGCCACTTTAGCCACTTTGACTCAAAAGAAAGAAAATCTATCCTAATACGACACTTTGTATGTACAAAACGGGACAAAAGACTAACTAGACTGACTCAAAAGGTGTATATAAAATACACCGATCAACCTTCCTATTTTTCTCCAAATTTTGTCCAAAGTTCGTTTTTTCACCATGACTGATAAGAATAATTTTCATCCTGCCCCCACAGTTTCTAATATCAAGAGCGTCCTTCCTATCGTTCTTGACCTAGAAAACGTCCAATATGGGACGTGGGCGGAGTTATTCAAGATTCATGTTATGGCACATAAAGTTTTTCACCACATCATCCCTCCAACTATACGACGTCTACGTCTACAACGGTTGTGCCCACTAAAGCAGCAGATCCCGATTTATGGGGTATGCTTGATGCCAAGATTTTCCCGTGGATTTATGCCACTATATCTTTGGATCTTTTACAGACGATTATGAAACCCAAATCCACAGCTATGGCTGCGTGGAATCGGTTGCGTGACATCTTCCAAGATAACAATCATTCTCGCATTGTTATCCTTGAGCAGGAATTTTCTCAGGTTTCTATGGCGAATTTTCCAAACGTTTCTTCTTATTGCAAATGCCTCAAGGACTTGGCAGACCAACTTCGCAACGTGGGTTCTCCTGTTTCTAATAGTCGTCTAGTTCTTCAGATGGTTGTCGGTCTATCTGAGGCCTGTACATGGGTTGTTTCGGTTATTCGTCAAAGTAACCCCCTGTCGAAGTTCTATCAAGTCCGCTCCATGCTCACTTTGGAAGAAGCGGATTTGACTAAAAGGGCATCGATCGGAGCAAATCTCGTCGCCATGATGACTGCTTCCAATTTTCCCCTTCCCATCCAACCAACGTGAACCAAAATCACAACAACGAGGGTGGTAAAAAGGGCCAAAATCGGAAGAATAATGGCAAGAATCGCGGCGGAAAAATGGGGGCAACCGTCAGCATCAGCAGCAGTTCTGGGGCCCACAGGGGGCCTATGGACAGTGCCCATGGGTCTCAGCGTCGCGACTCAGTCTTACAGTGCCGCGGCGCCTCAGTATCAGCCAGTGCAGGCGTCGCGACCCAGCTTCTTCCCAGGTTAGACTCCAGGGTTCAAACCAGCGTATGGACAATCCCTGCAGTCCAGTATACTTGGGCCTCGCCCCCATCAGACCCACCACGTGGTGGGCCCCACTCAAACCGACATTGAAGCAGCGATGCGCACGCTTGGCTTGACTCAACCGGACCCTAATTGGTACATGGACACCGGCGTCACTACCCATATGACATCCGACCAATGTACTCTCTCGTCTTATTCCAATTTGAGCACTAATTGTGGTATAACTGTTGGTAATGACAATTTTATTCCAATTAAGGGTTATGGTCATAAAACTTTGTCCCCTCATCATCCATCTCTTGTCCTGAAACATACCCTTCATGCCCCAAAATTAATTAAGAATTTAGTGTCTGTCTGTAAATTCAGAATTGATAATTGAGTTTTTATTAATTTTGATCCGTTTGGGTTTTCGGTGAAGGATTTCAAGACGGAGAGTCATCTCATTAGGTGTAACAGTAGGGGTGATCTTTATCCAATCACTCAAAGTCTCAGCATCTCGCGTCAAATTATGCCATCCACTTTTACAGCTCTTACTCTTTCCTTGTGACATGTTCGTCTAGGTCATTCAGGGTCGTCTATTTTATTTTCTTTAGATAGACACAAGTTTATTTCTTGTAAGAGTACGCGTAGTACTCCACTTTGTCAATCTTGTGCTATGGAAAAATTATTAAATTATCGTTTGTAGCTTCAAATTCTCATACTTCTATGTCATTTGACATTATTCATAGCGATTTATGGACATCTACCGTTCTCAGTTCTATGGGTCATCGATATTATGTCTTATTCTTGGATGATTATTCTAAATTTTTTGGACGTTTTCAATTGCGAAAAAATCCAATTTTTTTCCATATTCACAAAATTTAGAGCTTTCATCAGAACCCAATTCGAACGAGAAATAAAGAACATTCAATGTGATAATGGTAAAGAGTATGACAATGAAGAATTTAGGGAGTTTTGTGCACAAAATGGGATAAATTTTCATTTTTCTTGTCCTCATACGTCCTCACTAAACGGGAAAGCAGAACGCAAAATTCGTACCATTAATAACATTATTCGCACTTTATTGGTTCATTCTTCCATCCCTCCATTATTTTGGCATCATGCGCTACAAATAGTTACCGATCTACTTAATATTCTTCCCTCCAAAGGTTTGACATATTCATTCCCTCTCCAAGTGTTATACAATAAGACTCATTTGTATTCTCATCTTAGGGTCTTCGGATGCTTATGTTATCCATTGTTTCCATCCACTATAATCAATAAACTTCAGACATGTTCTACTCCTTGTGTGTTTTTGGGTTATTCGTCAAATCACCGTGGTTATAAATGTTTTGATTTGTCCTGTAAACGAATCATCATTAGTCGTCATGTCCTCTTTGATGAATCCCAATTTCCGTTTTCTAAAGTAGAACAACATGTGCCTAGTTCTTACGATTTTTTGGATGATGATATCTCCCCGTATGTTCTCCGTCATTTTTCAGATTTTTTCGAAAAACGCGTTGTCGTCGCGCCCTTAGGGAGTATGCGGCTGCGATCGATGACAAACAGTTTCAATCCCGTCATTAGTGCCACGACCTGCGGGAAAGCGCGCTAAAACATCGAGAACCTGCGATTCTTCCACACGCGACCCGCCCCCAGCAGGCGCTCACCATAATCTCCAACACTTCAGAAAATTCCCAAAATTCACCCAGTCCAGCCCAAAGTCAAGGTGTTACACCTCGTGGTTTTAAGACGATAATTAAGAACGTCATTAAGAATAAAGATTCGAATTTTGGAAATTAAGTATATTCTTACATGTTAATACGGAATAATTTTGGCAACGACGAGTGTGACGTCAGAAATTTCCTTAATAATAGTAGTATATGTATATACATATTCCGTTATGAATTAATAATGTATATAAGTTACGACAACGAGAATACGAGGTGTATTGGAATTTTCGGGAATTAAAGGACGCGGGAGTTAAGATTTAAATGAAATGGGTTCAAGATTTATCGATTGGGGAATTTGGGGACAAAAGTGTAAATACCCCAAATCAGTTTTTTTTCCTTTAGTAACCAAAAAGACCCTTATTTGTTCATTCAAACTTCCAAGAACACAAAGAAAGAAAAATTTCTCCCTTCTCCTTCTCTAACCCAGCCGAGAATTCCCACCCCATTGCTTAGCATAGTTTAAGGTTTTCTTCTTTTCTTTCTCCTCTTCGTAGGCTACGTTTTCACCACAAATTAGAGGCGAAAGCTGGAACCAAAACAGTGCCCAAATCGGGACTGCCTGGATCGAAAGTTGAGCAGTTTTTCTTCAAGTTTTGGACAAAATTGTTGGAAGGAAAACATGTATAAATGATGGTTTGACATTATGGAATGATTGCATGTTGAATTGGAGTTTAAAAAATGAAGAATTGGGCAAGTAAAGAACCAAAACAGTGGCATTTTTCGCTGGGACAATGAGCAGATTTTCGGGACTGCTGGACAGATTTTTAGTCAAATTTGGAAGGGAATATATCCTAGCATATTAGGAGTTTTTGGGTGTTTCAAAAGCCTAAAATTAATTTCATCGAGTCTAGTTTTCAACGCAACAAACCTCTCGTCGATAGGACACTGGAGTAGAGAGTTATCGATGTTACAAGTTCAGCTGACGAAGCAGTGACTACAAATCGGGACTGTCTTGGGGATTAAATTAAGGTATGAAAATTCTTCTTTCTATGCTATAATCAAATTTGCATATTGTTGTAGTTGAAGTAATGGACTTGTGTTAGGAAGAAATCTTGAATTTTGACAATGCATGTGGAATTTGGATGTTGAACCGAAATTGGACTATTTTGGACATGATTGGATTTGTATGTTGTGTTATAAATTCCATTACTAATTGCGTGTTAAAAATGGAATAACTTGTGAAGATTTAAGATGTGTTCATTATATGGAATTGTTGGAAAGGTACGGTAAGATTAAGAGTTAAGAAAAGAGTTAAAATGGTTGCATGTTAATGACCTAAAATTCATGGATAATTCTAGGACATTATGTGACCTTTACGGGTTGTTTTGGTGCAAGATTAATTGTTACTATTATTATTATTATCGTCGTAATTGTATGGTAAGATTGAAAGAAACATTGGTACTTTGAGTTGTAATTAGTTATATAAGGTGACACGAGATGAATTAGAATTTAAGGAACTAAGAAAAGAGTTTTGGAGTCTCAGACATTGTTGTAACATTTTAAGGATTGAATGAACATGGTAAATAAGTGCGATAGTCACTTTGATAGGTGAAATTGTTGTCTTTCATAAATAAGGAGAAATGAGATTGTATGACGGCGTATATGCAATATATGAGGCCTAATTAGATTACATATTGAAATAGTTGTGATTGTTGGTTTGATTTGGACTGTTGGTTAATTGTGGATACGCACATAAACAGGGGAAGTGCTGGCCGAATTTTTATAGAAATAAGGAAGCCGTTATTCAAATAACTTACGCTAGGAGTCCTAGAATTAATGGTCTTATTATCATTATTATAGGCTAACGTGCTAGACGAGACGCATCTTAGTTTTATATTGGTTGAACGACAAAGAGGTATGTAAAACTCTTCCTTCCTTCTTTTTGGCATGATTTTAATGAAAGTACGACGGACGTACGTAATTCCTATAAGTTCAGTTTTAAAGGATAATTGTTGATTAGTGTCTACGATTTTCAGTAAAAGAGTTTATTATGATGAAATTATCGAGAGTCAAAGATGATTTTTAATTGCATATGGTTGCTCATGATATCTACTCGTGCTAAGTATTATTGTTTCACTCCACCGAGTCCCTGGCCGGATCATGTTCGTGCGTGACTTTCGAGTCGAGTCCTCACTGAGGGCTCAGATTTTATCGTGTCCTCCATAGAGGGCGAGACATGATATGCGCACATATCTGAACTTCCATCGAGTCCTCACTAGTGGGCCGAGACATGTTATCTGATTGATATCTGACATAGACATAGTAGCGGTATGTCAAGATGAGTAAGCATTCATGATTTCTGATATGACTCTCATTTTTGTTAAGCTTGATGACTCTCTATCTTTACTTGACACAATTGTGATTTCATTTTCAGTATTTCATGTCTTATATACTCAGTATATTATTTCGTACTGACACCCCTTTCCTCGGAGGGCTGCGTTCATGCTCGCAGGTTCATGTGTTCAGATAGGTGACCCTCCAATTTAGGACTTACATGATTGGAAAGCTCGCTTTGTTCAGAGCCGGTATTTTAGTACTGATCTTCATCTTTCGGACATGCGTATTTTGGGCACGGCGGGGCCTGTCCCGTCATGTCGAGATCGTACTCTTAAGTGCAAAACGATTGTGGGTTGGACGTTTGTACCTTGTTTTGGGTTGTAATGTTGTTGTACTCTGTGTTGGGGCGTTCCCGGTTATTCCTGTTGGTATCTAGTGGTAGCCTTGCCGGCTTGCTTATTTTGACTATTCCTTTGTGTATATAATGTTGGTTGGTGGCAGCCTAGTCGGTTAGCCTGTTTTGTTTGTTGTTCTGTTATTGATTTGGCAGCCTTGTCGGCTCGCCCATTTTGGGGAGATGTTGTAAAAGCAGCGTTGTGCTGCCAAAATTTCTATAGATTTCGGTATTAAATGGATTAAGAGGGACAAGTCAGTAATGACGTCCAATTAGGACGTTTAGTCGCGGCCCGTCGGGTCGGGTCGTGACACAAGGTCTAATCACTCGCAGTCAACGGGGTATTTTAAACCAAAGGAGCATTTTAATTTAAATTCTAATGTTCTTAAATAACCCTTACCCTGTAATCATGTGTCTGCCTTAAATGATCATAATTGAAAAATTACCATGACCGAGGAATATAATGCTCTTATTGATAATAAAACGTGGGAGTTGGTACCCCGTCCATCTGGTGTTAATATTATTGGGTCTATGTGGTGGATTTTTATTCATAAAAAAAATTCTGATGATTCTTTTGCAAGACATAAGGCTAGACTTTGATGTGATGGTAAGACTCAACAGGTTGGTGTAGATTGTGGTGAGACATTTAGCCCGGTGGTCAAGCCGGATACCATTCGCACTGTGCTCAGCTTGACTCTTTCAAAATCATGGTCCATTCATCAGCTAGATGTGAAAAATGCTTTCCTACATGGTGATCTTCAGGAGACATTGTATATGCATCAGCTCTTGGGGTTTAGGGATACTAGATATTCTAATCATGTCTGTCTATTGAAGAAGTCTTTGTATGAGCTTAAGCAATCTCCACGGGCTTGGTATAAAAAGTTTGCTAATTTTGTTTCGACTATGCGTTTTTCTCACAGCAGGTCGGATAATTCATTATTCATATATCGTCGGGGTTCTTCCATGGCTTATATATTGTTATATGTGGATGATATTATCTTGACTGCCTCTTCTGATGATTTGAGAAAGTCTATTATGACAATGCTCAGTTCTGAGTTTGTCATGAAAGACTTGGGGGCCTTGAGCTATTTTTTGGAAATTGTTGTAACTCGTCATGCAAGTGGAGTGTTCTTATCACAGAGGAAGTATGCAGCAGAGATCATTGAAAGGGCTGGGATGTCATCCTGTAAGCCCACTTCTACTCCAGTTGATACTAAACCCAAGTTGGAGTCTTTGCGGTAGCTCTCACTATGAGGATCAGGCCATTATCGTAGTCTTGCGGCGCCGCCCGATGTATCGGCGTTCACGCGACCAAACATTACATATGACGTACATCAGGTGTGTTTGTTTATGCATGATCCTAGAGTTGAACATATGAATGCGCTCAAACGCATTCTTAGGTACATTTATGGAACACTTTAGTATGGTTTGTATTTGTATCCTTCGTCGACGTCTACACTTGTCTCCTATACAGATGTTGACTGGGGTGGTTGTCCTGACACCAGACGGTCTACGTCTGGCTATTGTATGTTTTTGGGTAATAACTTGGTCTCATGATCTGCCAAGCGTTAATCTACGTTTTCACGTTCAAGTGCAGATGCCGAGTATCGAGGGGTAGCCAATGTGGTTTTCGAGTCATGTTGGTTACAAAATCTACTTTTAGAGCTTCATTGTCTGATTGAGAAGGCTACCTTGGTATATTCTGATAATATAAGTGTCATCTACCTTTCTGGTAATCCTGTTCAGCACCAGCGGACTAAACACATAGAGATGGATATTCACTTTTTTTAGAAAAGGTCGCTAAAGGACAAGTATGTGTCTTCCATGTCCCTTCCAGATATCAAATTGCAGACATCTTTACAAAAGGGTCTTCTAAGTCTTTTGAAGATTTTAGAGGCGATCTCGTCGAAGACGCCGCTATGGCTAGGGTGTGTTAAAGTACATATGGGCTTCAACCCATCCGTTTATCCTCATCTGTGTATACCACCATGTATCCATATTAGTTTAGGACTTCTATCATACACTTACCATATAATTAGTATTGTAGTCTTACCATAAATGTATAGTTAATCTCCTTATAGAATAGAGATTTAAATGTAAAGTAGGAATGAGATTCTCCTCTTGTAACTTGTATATATATGCCTTTCATCAATAAGAATAATCAAGTGATTAATTCTTTCAGTAAGTAACAACAACAAAGATTACAATATGGAATTGTGAACAAAATGAACTACTACAAAGGATTTGTTGAGTCGGGTGTTAGCACCCTGTCCTTAAGATAATACTGCCCCGTATGTATCATTTCCGGTGATTGACAACTTGTCTCCCAAGATAAAACAACAACAAACAATTGAGCAAAGGAGACTCAAATGTTTACTAAAAAGAAGAGTCTTTGAGTGTATGAAAGAAAGCTAGAGAAGAAGAAGTATTCAGAAAATTCTGAAGTTTGGTGTGTTCTTCAATTGAGCCAAGGGCCTCAATTTATAGTGTGTGTAAGATAACCTCTCATAAAAAAAAATATACTATAAATCTACTATGAGATAAATTTCACAATACTTGTGTTGATATGAAATCAACACTATTTACTGAAATATGTTGAAAAACAATGGATGTACGGGAATAGTAAACAAGTATTACAAGTGTTTCGAAAGGGTAAATAATAAGGTTACAAAAGCAGGAAACTTGTAGCCAACAAGAATTATGACCACAACATACTCTTGAGTTATTGAGTCTGTATTGAATCTTCGTTTCAATTGCATCAAGCTCCTTGATCTTTATAACCTGAAACCAAGAGACACTAAATCTGGTAGCGTTACAACGGCACTGCGGAGTCGAGTGATATTCACTATGTCCTTAAGACAAGATTGTCCCGTATATATCCTTTGACGTTAGTGGGCAATTATTTTCCAAGATAAAACAACAACTAACAAATGAGCAAAGGAAACTCAAGTGTTTCTCAAGAAGAACCTTGAGTGTTTGAGAGTATGCATAGAGATGAAGAAGTTCAGAAAATTTGAGTGTAGTATCAAGTGTGGTACATCTCCAATTGAGCCAAATGCCTCAATTTATAGTAGTGTAAGAATGCCTCTTCAAGTGCCTATGTAATGGCCATTTAAGTGTCATGTAATGACCACTTAATTACCCAAGTAATGCAGTCAAATAATGACTGATTTATGGAGGAAAAACATACATTTGAATGTTCCAAAACGTCCCCATAATCAACCAAACCTTTGAATTTCCTTCGCACAAACACTACATGGGTAGCGCCGCGGCTCGGCCTCGAAGGCGTCGCGGCGCCGCAGATCCAGTGGGCAAATAACCAACTAGCGTCGCGGTTCAGACCATGGGCCGCTGCGCTGCGGTCCTGATGGTGGTGGCGTCGCGACTCTTTTCCGACCTGTTTCAATCTTACACTTCTTCCTTCATTTAACAACGTGAAACATTCGTCATTTAGCCAACGACCATCCATCATTCTACGTCTCAAACATTTTACTTATGTATCAATATCTCTTTCACTAAGAAATTTAAGATTTTTGGTACAACGCGTGCACGTGTATGAAACTACGTTTCCGACGTGCGGGATCACAATTGTTCGAGTCACAAATAATGGGATAAACTTAATTTCTACATTAGTAAATTTCCAACAAAATCTGCACTTTATTCTCACTAAATGTTGCAAAGTATTCTTATTTTCAACAAGTTTATTGTATATGTATATGTTGGTGTATTTTTTTTTTAAATGAGGGATTAGGTACAAGGATATAGTGATCTATAATGGAGTTCTTACCGGTGAAAATGGAGAAAGCAATAATTTTGATTGTGAAGCATTTAGATAGAGTGGTGACTGCTAATTTAAAAAATGGAGTTTAAGCTGTGCATTTGTAGATTTTTGTTGGGTAGTGATGAACAATAACAACATATCTATTGAAATTTCACAATATGAGGTCTGTATAGTAATGAAGGGTGAACTTTAATGGAGTTAGATTTTTTTTCTTCTGATTTATGGGTCTTTATCTTTTGTTCTAGGTGGAGATGTGGTGTTGTTTAGACAGTAAATAGGGAAGAAAGAGCAAACTATCAACTATATTTTTGGATGGAGAGGGAGATGGTCACTAATTTTCAGGTTGAAGCTATGGTCTACCATAGTGTTTTTTCGTACTTCGCACATAGAATTTAGTACACCTAACTATTTTTTTAAAAGCTATGTTACACCATCTTTGATTTGGTGAAGAAGGTTAGGAAAAAGGGAAGAATGAAGCTATGGTCCACCATAGTTTTTTTTCGTACTTCGCACATGAAACTTAGTGCACCTAACTATCTTTTTAAAAGCTATGTTACACCATGTTTTATTTGGTGAAGGTTAGGAAAAAGGGAAGGAGGAGGTGGGTAAGGATCCAATTTTTAATTTATATAAAATAGTTGTTTCCTTTTATTTTAATATTTTTTTACACTTTGACACGTGACGTTCAGTAATTAGTGCGTGGAGGCTACTTTCTTTCTTCAAACTTTTTTTTATGCCCAGGTCTCGAGGCTTGCGCCTCCTATCGCTAGTACTGGTACAAGTACTGATATTAGACTTCTGGGTGTAATAATCTGTGGTAGGGTAAACTTTTTAAAGTGACTGGTTCGCGCATTCTGACCCATCTGCGAGAAAATTCACCTCGATCACGCCCTACGGATTAGTATATGCTTGGCTTGCATGCGAACAATGAAGGGATTTTTTTGGGAGAACACAGTTCCACTCTCGCTGGTCAGGGGAATCGAACACGAGACCCCATGCAGCAATACCCTAGTGAAATGATCACTGGGCCAAACACATTTGGATTTCTTCAAACTTTGATTGACCGAGAAAGGAGGTAGTACCATAAGTTCGAAGTTGTCCATAAAGAGATTCACGCAAAGTTTAAATGTCTTTTTGAAAATATGGTTCAAATTTAGAGTGATGGTGATGTATTTATTACAAAAAAAATATATATATATTTAAACAATTCACATATTTTTAACATAAAAATTGATATATCAAAAGTAGCCAAAAATATTAACTTTCCATAGCTGAAAGAAACGTAACCCTCCCCCTTTTACCTCAACTAATCCCTAAACTAACTCTGGAAAATAGCTGGAATCATTTCCTTTCCCTCTCTAGAAACAGAGTTGTTTTATTTATTTATTTATTTATTTATTTATTTATTTATTTATTTATATTATATTTTTTAGACCCCACGTTGAGAAATTTCACTGGATATGTTGTTATATTGTATTATATTTATGTAATTCATTATTTGATACACACACTTGGGAAAGATATTCATATTATGCTAACAAATATAGAGTATTAAAAAAGATATTTGTATTAAGAGATTACATGTGATAACTCACGAAAGATACTTATATTATATCAAATATATAGCATTAAATAACAAGAAGAATTAAAATGAACAGATAAAATAAATATGCGAGAATATGAGATTTGTTAAAATGTCTAATCTAAGTTTTAAGGAAAGAAGGGCTAAACAAAATTATTACATGGATCGGAGTAGTTGTTTAATCCACTCAGACCAATAGGTTGAAAATTTACGGCACTTCTTCTAGGAAGAATTGAATGAAGACAATAAATCAACAAACACAATCACCAAAACATCTGCTTCTTCAAAATAGACCTCAGCACGAAACTGAAGAGTAATCGGTAGAGCACGTGATTTGAGTTCGTTCAATAATAGATCCTAGTAATTTAACTCTAGAGATATAGTAATATGGAAAAGACAAAATTGTTTCAAGTTTCTCCAACTTTCTCAACGAACATTTAGATTAGAAATCCTCTATGCTCGTTCTGAAGTCATGCATAGGCAGGAACTCAGCCGTGCGTAGTAGGTCAACAAGCATGCATATGGATTTTTCTCCCTTTCTCTCACAGCTCGCTTTTTTCTTAACCTGGGGCTCCCCATTTTACTCCCTCAGTGACTTGAACCCAAGACGTCAAGGTTGGAGGTAGAGTGTATTGTTTGTTTCATGGTTTAGAGAAACAAGATTCTATTCAGAAGGGTAGAGTTACCAACATCACTAAATTTGCAGGAAAAAGGTCTTATAAATCATTTATACTACCAGCTTATGATTTCAAGCACAATAGCCAACCCAGAAAAAAAGAAGTGCTATAAGAAAAGGGAAAAGCTGCCTCTTGATTTCCATTCATATAACCATAGCATGAGCAAAGGTAGGCTCAAAGCAGAATTGCTCTCCATCCAACGTTAGAGCAAATTCTGAACTATTCTGAGATTATCTTCTTCACTGTGCCGAGGCACCACTCCAACCCTGGTTAACCATTAAAACATATGTCTCTTTATCACTAACATCAATTCATGATATACTTGGGAGTGTGCAGGATACTTCTCAAGTATTGGATAGGAAGACAATAAAGTAGCAGGAGACTTTAATTAAAAAAAAACATAATTATTATCGCAAACAATGGAATCAGGAGTAGAACACTAGTATGCAGCCCAATTGTCTTAAGATATTCATGGACGTAACTCACCAGGACTCAGAGGACCTCCACTAAGTTCGGTGCAGTAGAAATCACGTTGCTTGGCGAGAGAAAACCAGGAAATACTAAGGAGGTAATAAGCTAAGGAGAATATGCAGCACATTCACCGCTACAACTAAAGATAAATATGATTTCGAGAAGATAACTACACAGCAACGCTTGTGTTGCAAGTCCCTTTTTTTGCCGCGGAAAGCTTTCGACCATTCATATGCATCTTATTCTTGTTATTATTTATGTCCAACCTTTTAAAACTCTACAAGCTACATCTCAAAATCCAAAGCAAGTAGCAATCGTCAGAAGATATACATATAATACAAATATCACATACAAAGTCACATAAATGGCAGAGGCCCAATGTAGACCACCTTTTGATACACTTCTTGCCCTGCATTTTAGTTTACATTTTTCTATATCCTATTTGAATAATATTAAACGCAACTACTGTACATAATTGGGGAGATGTTATGTTACCAGAAACCATCATCAACGGCCACTGCAGATGGAGGATAGGGATCATCCTCCTCTTCCATCTCCAACTCTGGTTCAGGAGATCCAAATTCAGTCAGCTCAACAGCAGCAAGGTTCTTTAGGTCAACGATTGAGAGCTCATCAAGGTGCCTAACAACCAAGTCAGCAGCACCAAGCTCATACACGGGATGCTTGCTGGCAACAGCAACACACTTCATCTGAGCATCATGTGCAGCCTCAACAGTTTGATTTGAGTTCCCGAACACAATACACCTTTCAGGTATGTATTGTAGAAGCTGTGATGCGTAGACAAACATCTCTGGATCAGGCTTCCCTCGGTGAACATCCTCCGCAGCTACAATGACACTAAAAATCCCTTCGAAGCCAATGGTACCAATTGCATTCTCGACATATTTTCTCGGGCGTGTAGACACTAAAGCCATTGGAACCTTGTAGTGCATCAGGGTATTGACAAACTCCTGTGATCCAGGTCGGAAGCTATAAACTCCCCCTTGCAACGCTTGATAAATCTCCTCCTTCCGAGTAGCCATTCTCTTCAGTTGAACAGGATCTCTTGACCAGCAGAGAACTTCTGATATCGCTTGCTCATTCTTCATTCCTTCAATTCTCTTCAAAATGAAACCTGGAGGAGGTGATTTTCCTTCTTCTTGAGACAGAGCTAACCATGCCTGCTTCTCAAGATCCGGATTGTCTTCAGTTAACACACCTTCCCATTCAAATATAGCTGCTAACCATCCACAACCCATTCTTTCTTGTCTAAGCAATGGATTATGAAGAGCTGGATTGTCAGCCTTATTCTTTGGAACTGATGGCCATTTCCCTGGCTTTCTATCCACATCAGTCTCAATCCGAAACTGGAAATCTTTAGATATTCTCCCCTCCTCTCTATATGAATATGCCTCTTTGGTCAATTCCATAGCCTGTCCTCTTATCGACGAAATCCTTACACAATCAGCTCTTAATCTCAGTGAATAAGAACCACAAACAAGCTTTCTGCCAAGAAAATCAGCAGGAGGCAATCGACATACATCAATCGACTTCAGTCTACTCGACACATCTTTGCAACAATAACATCCATACACAGGTACCTGCCCTAAAAGTGAAGTTGCACCAATTGATTCAACCATGTTCACTAACTAATATTACACCCCACCAAATCTTTAACTTCGAAGACTCAAACTTTCCAACACAAAACTCTCAAATCAACCCTAGTTAACACAATCTTGAACTTTTAAACTTTCCCAAATCACCACACAAGTAAAGGGCACAAAGGGAACAAAGAAAACAACCCTTTTTACAATAAAGACTCAAACTTTCCACCACAAAACCTCTCAAATCAACACTAGTTAACACAATCTTGAACTTTTGAACTTCCCAAATCACCATACAAGTAAAGGGCACAAAGGGAACAAAGACCATAAAGATCCAAACTTTACTCAATACCCGTCATTTAATTACACAATACAACCCCAATTTCTTGCACAACACGCCAATTCAAGAATCAACTATCACGTCAACACCTCATAAGAGCCTAATAATTATAATACAAATAGGTATGTACAACATAAAATAAGAAAACCCCAAATGATTTTCAGACAAATAAAATTATTCAGACTTATCCTAATATATAAAATTTTGATATTTATGAGCAATATTATATTATACACTAATAAGCTATAGCAATTTCTTTTTTTTTTTAACAGAAATATATTTACAAAGAGATAAAGATAGGAAGGAACCTGAGGTGAATTGGAGAAGAAAGCAAAATACAATGAAAGATTTTTTTGTTATTTATGAATATTAATATTGGTATTTTGGAAGGTGTTGTGTATGCGTGGTTTATAGAGAAGGTGAACCGGGTGGTTGCCGGCCAAGATTGAACCGCGTCAATAAAAGTGACACGTATTGGTTTAACCTTTATTTGTTTTCACTTTGGCCCTTATTTATTGAGTTAATTTCACTTTTGAACACTGATAATGTCGGTAAATCAATTTTTTGGTTTTTAGAAAATGGGTTGGGGTTTAATTGGTTGAGTTTAGTGGGTCACGAGTCGGGTTAAAATGGGAAACGCTTAATTTCAATTACAATCAGGTTATTTGGGTGGATTTGTGGATTTTCATCAAATGAGGGTTATTTTTTTAAACTTTAGCTAGTAACGGTAGGGGCAGAAATATCTCCAACTTGTAACGGAGGATAAAACTAACCAATAAATGAAGGTAGAGGGGTATTTTTGACCCTTTTCCCGATATTAAAGCTTGATTTTCTCACTTACATATTATTCATATTTTTCTCCCTAATGGGTCGTTTGGTAGCTGATTAATTTGGAGCTAAATTATTCATGTATTAAATTCTGCATAATTAATATTTTGTTTGGTAGCATTCTTTTGCTATGTATAAAATTCAACACATAATACATGTATAAGTTAATATGGAATCTATATATTAATTTCTGCATCATAAAAGATGGAATAATTAATACATGAATAATTAAATTCTTTATAACTAATTCATGCATAAAATAATACATAAATTTCCTCATAATGAATTTTTATATTACTAATAACTGCATAATTCTAACCCGTCACCAAACGTCCCCGAGTTCAGCATCACCCTCGTGGACTTTTTGTGAATTGGTAGATATATATATAATTGAATTGAGAAATAAGTTCCTATATTAACATGGTTTGAATATGTGATTCTATATTTTTGTCTTGAGATCTATATCCAGACAAAAGTGTGATTTCACTACAACAAATCGGTTCAAAAAGGGCGATTGATGAACATAAAAAATGGCGACTAAAAAATATCTTATTAGTTAGTATAAAAAAGGGCGACATATAGTCGCCCTTTTTAATTTCACCAAATAGGGCGATTTTTCAAGTCGTCCTTTTTAATTTCACTAAATAGGGCGATTTTTCAAGTCGCCCTTTTTAATTTCACCAAATAAGACGATTTTTCAAGTCGCCCTTTTTGGTCCTCACCAAAGGGGGCGACTAGAAAAGTCATTTTTTTTGGTCCTCATAAAAAAGGGCGACTTGAAAAGTCGCCCCCTTTGATCTAAAATTTTAATTTAGTGAAATAACATAAATATTAAATTCTTATATCAAAGGGGGCGACTTGAAAAGTTGTCTTTTTTGGTCCTCACCAAAGAGGCGACTTGAAAAGTTGTCTTTTTTTATCCTCACCAAAGGGGACGACTAGAAAAGTCGCCTTTTTTTGTCCTCACCAAAGAGGGGTTCTAGTCACCTTTGGTGAGGACCATCTAATTGTTTACTCTAGCGATTATTTAGCATTTAGTATGATTTCATTAAATCACATACCCTCCATTAAGGTTTTAATTTTTCATAATTCATCCCGGAAATTTGTTGTAAATTATTTTAAATATTACTATTTAATTAGATATTTAAAATATTACTAATTTTCAATTAATTAGATGTTTACAGCCTTTATGATGTTTTTAATTCTTAGCGATATCGAGAAAGAAAACAATAAACTTAACTTAAAAAGAAAATGTTCTTCTAGGATTTTTGAATCCCAATAGATAAATATATTATAATTACTAATCTTACTATTAAACTAAATGAACTACGAATTAAAAATTAGTAATTAGCGCATCCATCGTGGTTTGTGGCTACTCCTTTTTATTTTCAATATTAAAAAAAATCATCCGTAAATGAAGTAAATTATTTTGCAACTACGTTAGTGGAGCAAATAGAATAGTTGTATTAGTAATGCGGTGTGTTATATTGGTCCCATTCATATCTTTCCTAACATTCATAGTTAACATTTAAATTCCCTATAGATATTTAATAAATTAGTAAAAGCTATTAAATTCATGTGAACTTATATATTATATGCTAGAAGCAATAACTAAAAGAATTAGCCATTCATGGACCTTTGAGACAAAATATTATTGATATTTTTAATCTTTAAAAGTAGATTTCAAATTGAACAAAAATTAAATTCTTAGATCAAAGGGGGCGACTTTTTAAATCGCCCTTTTTTGTCCTCACTAAAGGGGGCGACTAGAAAAGTCGCTCTTTTTGATCCTCACTAAAGAGGGCGACTAGAAAAATCGTCCTTTTTGATCCTCACTAAAAAAAGGCGACTTGACCTAAGAATTTAATTTAGTGAGATAACATAAATATTAAATTCTTAGATCAAAGGAAAAGTCGCCTTTTTTGGTCGCCATGAGAAGCGACTAGAAAAATCGCCTCTTTGGTCTCATGAAAGGCGTAGAAAAAATCGTCCTTTTGGTGAGGACCAAAAAAAGCGAATTTTTAAGTTGTCCCCTTTGATCTAAGATGTATTTATTGATTTTGTATAAACACTTGATTATAATAAGTATTTACCGATATATATATAGATTGTAAATTATTTTCTTATATGTTTCAGCACATTAAATCTAATTGTTTCAACAAATTGCAACAACCATTTTACTTATATACTCAATGTACCGAATATATTTAATATTGTCTTATCTTTTAACGTCATTGTTATATTTCTTGACATGTTAATAACGGTAAACCTTAAAATGATTTCATGACAAAATCTGATTAATAGATATTGCTAAGAATTTTTTAATATTCTATATAGGTTTTTTGCCTGTTGCATAATTTTAATGCAAAAAATGTGTTAGGAGCCAAAAATACGTAAACTAATGACTTTGAATCTTTATAATGCAAATTCGTGCCCACGTGAATTTGAAAATCTTTTGTATGAACAGGATGTTAGGAATATCTTTTCTATGAAAAGGTTGTTAGGAATAAAAACCTCATTTTGGATCATTATACCTTTATTAAATTTTGTCCAGTTTCAACTTTCAACAAAAACATGAGATTGGTTAAAGTTGAAATTAATTCTCTTAATTAGAATATTCAATTTAGGATTGAATCAATCGAAAATTTTGGATATCAGAAATATTGGATTCGAATCCGATCGAAATTATCAAAATTACGAATATCAGATTTTTGAATATCAGAAATATTAGGATCAAATCTATTCGAAAATTTTGGATATTCGATTTTTGGATATCAAATATTAGGATCGAATCGATCGAAATTATTCGAAAATTGCAAATATCTGATTTTTTGGATATCCGAAATATTCGGATTTGAATCTGATCCGAAATTATCCAAAAATTACAAATATCCGATTAAGGGGTCAGAAGTTTCCTTGGGCATGCCGGTTTTTATAGAAGATTCATCAAGGACTTCTCAAAAGTTTCAAAACCTCTTTCCACCTTGCTAATGACTGAGGTTGCTTTTGAATTCAATAAGGAATGCATGGCCGCTTTTGGACACTCGAGAGAGGTTTATCTCGGCACCATAGTCATTGCACCAAAGTAGGAGCTCCATTTGAACTAATATGTGATGCAGTAATTATGCGATGGGAGCGATGTTTGGGCAGAGGGTCGATAAGGTATTCAGATCCATTTACTATGCTAGTAAAACTCTTAATGATGCACAGTTGAATTATGTCACTACAGAAAAAGAATTGCTAGCAATAGTGTATGCATTCGAGAAATTCAGGTCATACTTAATTGGGAATAAGGTGATAGTATACACTTGGATATCCGAAATATTCGAAACCGAAATTATCCGAAAATTGCGGATATCCGATTTTTTAGATATCCGAAATATTCGGATCTGAATCCAAGGGATTTATGATTACGAGGAGCATAAATATAAAAAAATATTGATGACTGGTTTAGTGGGAGTATGACATAATTCCACAGAGGAGGCCTGAGTTTGATTCTTGGCAAGAGGGTGTACTTGTGGCAATTTATATTGCATAATTTTCCTTTTTTTTGAACCAACCCAAAAAGGGCGCTATAATCGCCCTTTTTTATGGATCTCAATATGACCAAAGAGGGCGACTTTAAAAAATCGTCCTTCTTGATCTAAGACAACGTACGTAATAAGACGACTTGAAGGACGACTTAAAATCGCCCATTTGATCTAAGGGGGACGATATTTCACCCAAAGAGGACGAATATAGTCGCCCTCTTTGAACCGATTTGTTGTAGTGTTTGAACTCACATTTATCGTATAATAACCCTCACCATCGTCATTGGACTATAAACTTTGGTGATCAATGTTTTGTTTATCGTCTCTTAATACTCTTATTGATATAGATAATATAAAATATCATTTTATTAGAACTTTAGACATATGATCTCCATAATAATATATTTAAATTATACGTACGTATGCCATTTAGAAACCTATAAAATTGATTGAATATTAGCAAACAAATATCATACTTAAAAGCCGTGGTAAATCAACTCAATTTATGTCTCAAATTATAAATCAACTGCTCAATATAAATTTATTAAATCGATCAGGGAGTTTCATGCTTGTATTTCGAAAGAAGCGGCGCTGAGTTCGTTAAATCGACAAAAAAAACTGCTCAATATAGATAGTATATTAAAGAAAAATATCAATTAATCATAATAGCATTCACCCCTAGTTGTATTTATAGGTCTGACCATAATAATTGGAAGAATGAGGATGAAATAATAATTGGGTGATAGTGTGACAGACTTGAGTCTTGACTAGCACTAAGTCAAAAATAGAAAGTTCCAAAATTAGATATCGAAACTTCCAGTGAAATTGCATAGATTATTCCACGCTAATATAATAAATTTTGCATGTCTATTTCAATTTCCTCACAAAAATCAAACATTTTTCTATTTGGTTACTTGTTGCAACTTGCAAATGAATCCAAGTCGACAACAAATTCTTCGGAACCACGTGGTGCCACCTCTACACATACGACGTATCAAACTTGTATTCCTCGTTAGATGTTTGAATCTGAATACACATTTTATTAAGATATTATTTCTATATCTAAATATTACATAGTTAAGAGTTAAGACCGCTTGTTTCAACATCTAAATGAACATAATTTCTTTTTATTTTCAAATATTTATTACTCACTCTATTCCAACTTCCAAGGTGTAGGTAAGGTCTGTGTACACTCTACCCTCCCCAGATCTCACGGTGTGAGATTTCACTGAGTATGTTGTTGTTGTTGTTTGTTGTTGTCCCAATTTATTATTTATGTGATACGATTCGAATTTCGAGAGCCACATTTCTTTATTTTGATCGCAAATTCAAACATACAATCTCTAAAATTTTCATATTTAAAAACTACCTAAGAAATACCATACGTCACAATAATTAACAATTCAAAATATTTTAAAAACAGGTGAAAAAGTTGTAGTCAAACTACAAACATGAGAATCATTTAAATAGTTTTCCTGTTTTACTTGACACTATCTGATTAAACGTGAAATAGAAGATATTTGATTTACGTGAAACTACAGAGTAATAGTAGATGACAAAACTATAGTAATTGTTTGAAGAGATAATTAACTAAAACTAAACTCACATAATAATCTAAAATTGAGAATATTTTAATTATTGAAAATTATAAAAGCTATGTCCAATCCCATGTCCTCTGTCAATATTATTTCCAAATCATTTTATTAACATTTTGGCATGGTCTTTGTTGAGAGTAGTGATAAAGGTATTTTGTAAGATACTAGTGGTATAGGTATTTTGTAAGATACTAGTGGTATAGATATTTTGTAAGTATTCATTGGTATACTAGTATAGATATTTTGTATAGATATTTTGTAATTGCTTTTATACATGTATATGGACCTATACAAAATATTAATATAGATAGGGAAAAACAAAACAATTAATTCCCTAATCTTTTCTTTTCTCACATCGACCTCTGTTCTTCTCTCTCTCTCTCACCGCCTTCTTCTTCCACTCTTCACCTCTGTTCTTCTCTTCTCTTTTCTTTTGCTTGTAAATAATAAATGTAATCGTCGATTCCTAGTATTTCAACATGGTATCAAAGCAAGGTTGTCTGTTGGTGAAGTCTCGCGATGTCGAAGGAGCCTTTGCGTCTGTTGAAGAAATCGGATCAGCGAGTCTAAATTGAAGAATGATGAAGATCGAGGATTTTCTCAATATGTATCAAGAAATCCGAGGGATCGACATATCAATAGTGGAAATCTGCAGTTGAAATAGCAAGATTGGGTGAGAAAATTCTAAATCTGAATATTGTAGCATTGGATATTCTGATTAGCGTCTGTTTTCTTAGTCGATAGATTCTGTGCTGTTTAATTGGTCTTGAGTTAACATTCAGATAATCGTAATGGAAATTTTTGAAGAAGACTTGTCGAGTGAAATGGCGGCGATGACACTCGATATAGATCATAATCATCCACTATACCTATTTCCGTCGGATGCTCCGGGTGGTTATGCGTAGGTGTGACATTGAATGGGATGGATAACTATGTGTTATGGGTAAAGCGATGAAATTGGCATTGCTAGGAAAAATAAAATAGGATTTGTGGATGGGACGGTAAGGCGTGAAAATTTTCAAGGAGATTCGGCTAAATTGTGGGATAGGTGTAATCTGATCGTCGTCGTGGTTAATGGCTAATGTGAACAAAAATCTGCTCGGTGGAATGTTGTTCAACTCACGATGCGAAGGTTATTTGGGATGAAGCGCAGAAGCGTTTTGACAAAATAAGCGATTCGCGTGCCTGACTCATGAAAGAAATATTTTCTCTAAGCGAGAGTCCGTATACATTTGATCTCTTCTAGGCGAAAGATCTTTAGGGCAGTATGATTGAATAGTGCCACGCCATGTTGCCTAAGTCGAAGGAATTCATTGGCGTCTGCGTTACGAGAGGTTCTTGATTCTTAATGGGGTGGCGAGAGTTATAATCGGGCGAGGCAAATTCTCATGATGCAAAAGACACGAAGCCTTAACGGTGTATCTTATGGTGAATCGAAGAGAGCGAAGAATAATGGCAAATAGCGATGGAGCATTCGGGGATCAAATGAGATTCTTTGTAATGTTCACGACAAAGGTGGAAACGAGGAAGAAGTCTTAGTGGAATTCCAGCGAGAGGAAGCCGTATAATCCAAATGCGTATTGTGATTTTACGCCATGTGAAGGGACACTTCAAACAAGATTGCTACAAGTTGCTGAAATGTGATTATTGCCAGAAGACAGGACATATACAAAGTGATTGTTATCGGCTCAATGGATATCAAGAAAATTGGAAGCCTAAAGGGAAGAAGGCACTTTCTTTGTAGGAGCGACATGTTCTCTGAAGGCGATGGGAAAGAAAATGATCCTATCTCGGTAACAAGTTGCCACCGCTGCGATTAACTCCCGGCCAACAATGACTTATCATCTTTGAATGAAAGGGCAGAATCTAGAGCTATGGCTAATATGGAAGGTAAAAGTTTTTTTGATATAAAAGAGCACATGCGATGGGTTGTCGATTCGGAGCAACGATCATATGATTGGTGATCGAGATACTTGCGTAATAAACATAAACACGTATCGAGAATGCGGGAAAGGTGCACTGCTACGGAGACTACGGCCATTGTGACACGTGTTGGTGATCGTAAATACAGGAGGAGGTGACCTCTTAGAAATGTCTATGTGTGCCTACTTTCAAGTTCAACCTTATGTCGGTTTCTAAAGTAACGAGGCTGAATTGCGATGTTAAATTCTTTCCCACATTTGTATATTCGGGATCTCTCATGCAGGAAGGTGAGGGGATTAGTAAAGAAGAAGGGGCTATCTCTGTGTGCTTAGATTCATGAGAATAAAGGAGAGGATCATCGAGAGATGCATGGCTGATTGACTGTTGATCACGAGACTTGGCACGAGAGGTTGTGTCGTGTACGATGGGTGTTTTAAAGAAGATACCGTGTATCAAACTTATACATTACATACTGTGAGGTTTGTCCGTTAGCTAGGCAAACGAATTCGCTTTCCTGTTAGTGTTAGTAGAAGCACCAAAAATTTTCAATTGTTGCACATTGATGTATGGGGCCACTTATAGGATTGAATCACGTAATGGAATGCGATATTTTACGGCGGTGGTTGATGATTTTCGGATGGACATGGGTTTTTATTACGTTTGAAATCGATGCATTCACAACACTTAAAAATTTCTTTGTTGAAGTTGGCACAATTTGGTCGATTATCTGAAGGTGAGATCGATAATGGGTGAGTTCTTGATCCTGCTGCGAGGAATTGTTTACACAATATGGGGTATTACATGAGAGTTCTGTCCATACACTCATGACAAAATGGAGTGGTGGAAAGAAAGCGAGCACGTCGGCGAGTTAGCTAGAGCTATAAAATTTCGGGGATTGCGGATAGATTGGAATTTACGCATAGAGTCTTGTATACATTATCAATAGGGTGCCTTCCACAACTATTGGTAACAAGACTCATATGAGCTGATGTACACACCTGACCGTCACTCTCTACCTAAGAGTGATAGGATGTTTGTGCTATGCTCTGATTTTAGTTAAATGAGATAAATTTGGTTCTCGAGCGATAAAGTTGTTCATCTTGGATATGGTGCTGCCCAAAAGGGATATAAGTTATATGACATTGAAAATGACACATTTTTATGAGTAGAGATGTAGTTTTCTAGAGAAAAGTTTTCCTCTCAAAGGGAATCTGCGTCTTGTTGCTCATTCGATCGTGATATTTTACTTATGATGACTTAGTTCATTCTCGGTGACGGTGCCACAAGGAGTGTCTCTTGTCGATCTTGATTCTGCGGATGCCTCGCGCGGGGACACACAGAGGTGGATGTTGCCGCGGCGAGGTGGTTGCTAATCATGAGGAAGCTAAGCATATCACTGAGACCTTGCAGAAGGATGCTGAGAACAACTCTTCAGTGGAAAATGAGCCAAACCTTTCCACTCGAAGTGCAGCGGATCGACAAACCTCGATCGGCATAAGGATTATGTTACCTGACATGGGTCGTGAAATGTCTTTACTCTATTCTTTCTTTGGAATGGATTATCTTTGGCTTGTCTCTTATATCAAGATTTGTAGCTCGAGTTTGAAATTGTTGAACTGGCTCTTACAGATTTGCGAGGACACGGATGGGTTGAAGCTATGAGGGCAGAAATAAAAGCTTTGGAGGATAATAGAACTTGGACACTGGTTCCTCTCCCTGATGGCAAGAAAGCTATAGGTTGTCGACGGGTGTATAAAATCAAATACAAGGCGACAGGTGAGGTGGAAAGATATAAAGCACGACTTGTTGCGAAAGGATACAATCAGCAAGAAGGTTTAGACTATCAGGAGACATTCTCCCCAGTAGTTAAAATGGCGGCTGTGAGATCGATCGTCTCATTCATTACTAAGGGTTGCGATTCATCGGATGGGCGTCTATAATGCCTTCCGAGGTGACTTATATGAGGAAGTGTATATGAAGGTGCCAGATTGTTTTGTTGTAGACAAAAGCAGGAAGCAAGTATGCAGACTATTGAAGTCCCTTTATGGCTTGAAGCAGGCTTCACGACAGTGGAATATAAAACTCACCTTTGCGCCTTAGTGGATCTTTGGTTTCAATGAGCCATGGGGCTATTCACTTTTCACTAAGCGTGTTAATGATAGTATTGTGGTGATATTGGTGTATGTCGATGATACGCTTATCAGGGACAATCGGGATTGATTGATCCAAAGAGATTCTGAGAATGCATTCAAGATAAAAGACTTGGGAGAGCTTGATATTTTCTTGGAATTGAATTAGGAGTTCAGCTGGAATTGTTATGCACCAGAGAAGATATGCCTTGGAGCTCATCTCTGACATGGGACTTTCAGGAGGTAAACCTGTGCCTTCACCCATGGAGGTAAATATAAAACTTACTACAACTGAATTTGATCTATTTGTGATCGAAGATCGGCCTCTTCTACTTCGATAGCACTTCCATATCTGTTCTTCTTGCGAGAATGACCGGTATTACTGATCAACTATTTATCGGAGGTTGATTGGCAGACTGTTGTATCTCACCAACACACGACCAGATATAGCATTCTCAGTACAGTGCTTGAGTCAATTCATGCAGTCTCCAAAAACATCTCATTTAGATTTGCCCGACTCGTAAGGTGCATCGAGAATGAACTTTGGTATAGGAGTTCTTATGTCGATTCATCTTCACGGCAGTGCGAGCATACGTGATGCGGTGGGCATCGTGTGTCGATAGTAGGAGATCGGTGAGGTTATCTCATCTTCTTTGGAACTCGCGGTTTCTGGAAATCGAAGCGGCAACGATATCTAGGAGCTCTGGCGGCGAATATCGTGCCATGGCGTGACGGTGGCGACGTAATGTGGCTGCGGCTTTTATAGGGAGCTTGGAGTTTTAATCTACACGGTCTCTGCACGACGGCAAATCGCGCCAGTTGCGGCGAATCCGGTGTTCCGTGGCGAGCGAAACATATCGACATTGGTGTCAGCCGTTCGTGGCGGATACGCAGTGCGATTTCCACCATTTACGGCATCAGGGAACAACCTGCAGATTTATTGACAAAGGCTCTTGGTAGACCTCAGCATCATCATTTACTTTCCAAGCTAGGAATGATGAACATTTTCATTCCTAGCTTGAGGGGGGGTGTTGAGAGTAGTGATAATACTAGTGGTATAGGTATTTTGTAAGATACTAGTGGTATAGATATTTTGTAAGTATTCATTGGTATACTAGTATAGATATTTTGTATAGATATTTTGTAATTGCTTTTATACATGTATATGGACCTATACAAAATATTAATATAGATAGGGAAATACAAAATATTAATATAGATAGGGAAAAACAAAACAATTAATTCCCTAATCTTTTCTTTTCTCACATCGACCTCTGTTCTTCTCTCTCTCTCTCACCGCCTTCTTCTTCCTCTCTTCACCTCTGTTCTTCTCTTTTCTTTTCTTTTGCTTGTAAATAATAAATGTAATCGTCGATTCCTAGTATTTCAACAGTCTTGAGTGTTTGATGATGATGACATGAAATGAATGTTGCTAATATTGTGTCCAGGTGAATGAGAACCAACATGTGTTTACTAAAGTCTAAACCTATTTCAAATTGAAAAGAAAAAGGAAAGTGAGAAAATAACACTAACAAATTCAGCTTAATCACACAACTAAAATTTGAGAAAGATAGTATGTATGCAAATCTTATCCACCTTATAAAGATAGGGAGACTATTTCTGAAAACTTTCAGCTCAATGGAAGGTGAAAAAGAAGTTGTAACAACAAGTAGAAACGACAACGAGATAAAGAATAATCAAGCGAAAGAAACAATAAGTAGTAATAAAAATATAAGACTAAGAAAATACAAGAATTAATAATGCATACTCTTGGTATAGAAGAAGTACGCTCGAAGTGGGAAAATAAGCAGTAATAACAACAAGATAAAAGGATAACTGAAGCAAAAAAAAACTATTGGTAGTAATATAAATCTAAGACTAAGAAAATACAAGAGCATTACTAATACTCCTAGCATAGAAAATAAGCACGCTTTGTATCCTAATTTTCGCCCTCCATACCCTTCTATCAAGGTCATTGTATTCGTTAAACTACAACTGCACAATGTCCTGTCTAATATCTCTTGAAATTTTCAATTGTTCTTTGCTACTTTCCAAAAATAAAAAATATGAGATAATATTAAAATAATATCCAGTCAATATGACCATCGAAAAGGTTACACACTGATTTTTTTCGTCTCTCTTGCATTGGGTCATTTGCACTTCGGCCCGTATTTTGTGTTGGTCTTTAATTTTTGCCGCATAACAAATAATTATTTTCACGGGACATAAATTTATATTTTTATAATATGAAACCCACAAATTTTGTCCCACACTACTAAGCATAAGTTTAATTAAGACCAGCCCATTTGAATGTCAATAGGTCTCAATAATTTTGGGCCAATAAGTTAACATGAGTTTGTTTGAATATGGGCTCTAGTAAAAACAACCCAATATAACTCCACCAGCTTCACATATCCAGAAGAGCAGGGCGGCAGTACTAGGATAATAATGGGTAAGAAATCATCATCAAGAAAGAAAGGATGTGGTTCGATTACATTAAGAGAAGAATTAGGTGGGATTGGGAAGAAGAAACAAACACATGTAAATGCCAAGTCAATGTTGAAATTGGAGCATATAAAGAATATTGCTACCTGGGCCATACCTCCACTTGGTGCATTTTTTGGACAAAGATTAGCTGCATCAGCTGAGTTATTGGGTGTTACTCCTGATCCCTCATTCTTTACTTGTCAAAGGTTTGAACTTTTTAAATTTTTTGGTTATATCTTTAAAGATAGGATATTGGTTCATTATGAATTGAGTTTTGCAGCTACATGTTCTTTATAAATGTGTTTTTTTTCTTCATATGTTGATGGTTGTGTGTGTATTTTTTCTTTGGTTTCTTCCATAGCTCACAATCTGAAGAAGATTAATTTTCATGCTGGGTAAAGTTTGTATTGCAAGAAACGGATTACTCTTGTTTGTAGCATTCTTTTTTTTATTACGTAGGGGTAGGGGTAGGGTTAGTGGATTACAATGTGGTGATTCGAATACTCACCAACAAGTTAAAAGTTGAGGTAGCCAACCAACTAAGCTACTAAATCCCTACTTGTAGCATTCTTTGTAAACTCTATTTAGCTGAAAAAGATAATCCTGCTATGTTAGGGGTAGGGGTTTACAATGTGGGGATTCGAATCCTCACTTGTTCAGGTAGCCAACCAACTAAGCTACTAAACCCCTACTTGTAGCATTCTTTGTAAACTCTATTTAGCTGAAAAAGATAATCCTGCTATGTTGACAAAACAACAACAACATAACCAGTGTGATCCCCCACAAAGTGGAGTGCGGAGAGAGGTAGGATGTCATAAACCTTACTTCTATCTTTGTTGGAGCAATCCTGCTATGTTGAAGTTTTGTTTATTTTTTTTGTCAACATTCTACATTGAAGCTTAGACTGTGAGACTTTTTTTTTTATCTATTCCTCTTGTTTGCAAGTGAATCTGAGCAGTCCAACCAGCATTATGAATCATTGTTAATGTGATTTTTTCTCTTTCATTTTGTAGTGGTACACTATATGGTTTTGCTTTCATCGTGATCTAAACTTATCTAAATATCCACATGGATTTCTAGAGGTTGTACGAATAACTAAATAGAATTAGGGAAAACAAAAAAAAAAAAAAACTTGGTCTCATCTTATTTATACCTAGTTGGTATTATTATCTCTGGGATTCAGAAAGATCACTCATGTTTTTTTTAGTACAGTACTTTACATTTATGTGGTATATACTATCGTTCAGACATAGCATCCTGAATACTTCACATTTTCAGTGCTATTTTTGAGCTTTGGTAAGTGGTATGGTAACAGCTATTTATGCCTGGAAAAGGCAGAATACATAAACCACGATCAAGGCGTAGCTCACTCCTGGGCATGTAGAGTTGTTTTCATTTCTTCCTTCTGATTTCTCCACTTTTAAATCACAACATATGTGTGGAGTTGATTTATTCTGGTTAAAATTTTATAATTACTTTGAATCTTTGCCACTTTCATGTTGAATGAGCCATTGTCGACTTTTCATCCCTTTTTGTAGGCTTGCATACTAACTTATATTTAATATTTCACAGGTGTGAATCTATCCTTCAGGCTGGCTATAACTGTACATACGGATTGAGAAGAACAAAGAAAGGCACGAAAGAAAGCATAAGACATCTGGTGTTCCTCCTAAGAACTGTGTTGTATATGAGTGTCATTTTTGCTCACATCGGAATCTAAAGAGAGGAACCCCAAGAGACTATGTGAAAAAGCTATATCCTGCCAAACCAACAACTTCGAAAGTAGACCCTGCTAAATCAGCGACCCGAAAGTCTGAACAGTTGGATACATTAGTAGCTAGTATCGATAAGGCAAGAGTTGATCCTACTGAGTCAGCAATGCGGAAGTGTGAACAGCTGGATACGCTAGTGGCTAATATTTGTAAGGCACAAGTTGACCCTACTGAATCAGCAATACAAAAGTCTGAACAATTCAAAGCTTCAGTGGCTAGTACCAATAAAGATACTAAGACAGATGTAATAGTTTCATCTGAAATAGGTGGAGATGATCCTGTGGCTAGTCCTGCCACTCCGTTGCCAACAGTTCCAGTTACTTCTTTGTTGGACTCGAAGAGGAGGAAAAGAAATAGAACAGGTTCCAAGAAGAAAGCGGAACCTCAGGATGGTTCATTCACGACAGATGCTGAGAAAAATGTCGCAACATCCAGTAAGCGAAAGAAGAAGTCTTGGACTAGCTTGAAGGAAATTGCTGAAAGTCAGAGTAGCAATAGCAGGAAGTTCTCCAACATATCTGTCCCGTTTATTCTTTAATTGTATTATTGTCTGTTGAGAACCCTTTAGTATTGATACAATCATACTCCTGTAAGTTGTAACAGTAGTTTCTCTCCAATGTTATAGGAGTATGAAAATATTTATGTATACAAGGGTGACAATGAGCTGCCTTCCCATTTCTAACGGGCCAAAAAGGAAGAGCTAGAAACATTTTCTTAAGCTAGGAGTGTTTGGGGTCATTAGGTTCGAATGCTAGTTACGTGGGTATTGTAATGTAGAGATTGTCTGTGTGGATGATAATGAAGGCATTTTTTATACGTAAATGTTGAGATTTCACCGATATCATAAGATCCCTTCTGTTTTTTCTAGATTTTTCCAACGCCTCTCACTTCTGTTCCTCTGTGCACTGCTTCCCATCCCTCTCTTTGTTGTTTTATCTTTCTCATCCTTTACTAAATTTTTTTTCTGTGTTAATTCTTTTTGCTCTGGACACTTTTGTTTTATCTTCTTCATTTCGGTTGCTTTGAATCGGTTAAACCTTTTTCAGAGTGATTCGGTAAGTTCTCTTTCCTATATTTGTCTCTATGTTGATAACGATTTCCGTTTTCTTAAATAGGTCTTCTATCCAAAGTTTTTACGGGTTAATTCTGATAGTCAGAACGAGTTGGTACAAGAGAATAGTTTGTCTTCTTCCATGTCGATAATTAGTTTCCCCAATTGCATGATGTTTCTTGAACTTAATATATGTGAGGACTAGGAAACCGCTATTCAGTGTTAAAGCATGTGATTATTTTTCCAGTTTTGCTCATCTTTCGTTTGGATTGTTTCCTTTGAAGCTTTGAGAACCATGCAGTAGATTTTTGGTGCCTTTGTTTTCCTCAGTTTTTTTTTTCTGATTTTGAAAATTCAGCTATCTGATGCATCTTACATCACGCTATGCAACTATCTTTTCTTATTAATTACGGTTTGTGTTTTGAACTTTATTGTTTTGTTTCGGTTATGGGTAGCGGAGCTTTGTCTGCAGGTAAAATTTCTCCACCCAAACCCAATATCTACCATTTTACACTTTAGTTTAAATGCTTTCCCAATTCCCTGCTCATTAAAGAACTTTGCATTGATAGAAAGCATGCTTTAGTAGTAGTGTTGTGGTTTTAGAAGTCCACTCATTATAAATCAGGTTGCTCTATCCCAGACTACTTAAAAATGGTGAGAGTACCTCGATTCTTATTGGAAGATAATTACTAGTATTTTCTCAAAATTCATTTCCAGTAGTCTTAGACAGTTCAGGATGAATTCAATTAATTATATCAGACATGGTTATCTGCAGAACAAGAATTACTGCAGTGTGCCTGATTCCTTTATCCCACTAGTTAAGATTGGCATGTCTGGAAAGGCCCTCAGAACATTATCAACCTGTATTATGGAGGCTTGGATACATGTGGTTGACGTTTTAAAAGGTAGAATGCAGCTAAAGAATACTTAAAAGGGCCTTTTGTTGGCATGAAATGTAGATTTTTTGTTTCTATTTTTTTAATGTATTGAAAGAGCAAAGAGATTTTACACCATAAATGCTTGGATGCTTCAAAGAGGTTGTTCTTTCCAAAAAAATATATTCACATCTCTGTTTAATTCATGGATTCTTCAGATTTTCCTTTCGAGATCATACCAGATTCAAGCTATGACCCAGCTGATTTAGTCTTGCAATACTGAATAATTGGTTGAGCAATCCTATGGGTCTCTTAAAGTGTCAGATAAATTTTCTGTAGGTTTTCGCCTGGTTAAGCTACTGCTACTACAAATGCTTGAGAAACAAAAGTCACGTGTCTGACCTACGCTATAAAATGCAATAGGTAAAGATCTGGAGTTCTGCTGAGGATCAGTAGCATATAAAAGCTTCATCCCATCATCATGGTGATCAATCGATCAACTTTCTTGGTATAAAGAAAGAAATAAGAATTACAGATAAGACAGACGTAGAGAGGATGAGAGTAATCGCCTCTTACCTTTTACTGGTTTGTGCGATCACATATTAGAATTGCATTGTAAGTTTTACAAAAAGTGCACTGAATTCTGTGTTGTGGAGAATTATTTTAGAAATTGATTCAGTAGTAATTCCTTCTTGGTTTAGGAAGTAGTAGAGTCTGCTACAATTCTGGGTTGTTGAGCCATCTCAATGCATATGTGCTCGGTATAGGTGCGATTGATGTCTATCTTTTCCCTGATTTCTTACTTTTGAACTCAGTAGTGCATTGAAAGATTGGAAAGACTGTTAAATGGCTGATTTGGTCCATTTCAGTGCTACTTCTTTTGAGGAACCAAGAGGCAAGAAGAATGTCTAAAGCTACTTATTCAAGCAACACATACATATATTCATGGAGTGTTGTAAACTTATTCTTCCATGTTTCTCTGTGTTGTGTTTCTGCCTTGTCTCTTCTGATCATCATATTGTCTAATAAGGAAAGCCTTCCAAAATTTGATGCCTCAAGTTTGGTAGCTTGATATAAAGTGGCTTAGTGTTTTCATGAGAGCTTGAATATTGAAATAAAATTCTGGCAAATTGGTTGAATGGAATCCTAAATTGCATAAGATGCTAAGATGCCAATTCTAAATGGCACTGAAAAATTGCTTCCTTAAGCACTGAAGTAGTCATCTTAAGGAATAAACAGAGTCATATGAGCGAAAGTTCTTGTCAAGTGCCAGTTTGATATTTTGTCTTGGAGTAGCTGATAAAGTTGCTGCCATGTGATCAGGAGGTCATGTGTTCAAGCCGCGGAACAGCCACAAAAACAGTCTCTTGCATAAATGTGAGGTAAGGCTCCGTACAATAGACCCTCCGGCCCTTCCTCGAACCCCGCGTATAGCGGGAGCTTAGTGCACCATGCTGTTTTTTTTTTTGTTATGTTATGATTGCACTCTATTTTTTTATATGTGATGCTTTTTTTCTTCTTTTTTTGTGAATTGTGCAGCTTGCTACTCACCTTTCTTGATCCACGTAATTATGCCTAGGAAAAATTATACTATGTGGATAAGTAAATAGCTATTCAAGCTCAACTTTACTCCTTAGAAACTTAAAGCTAACTTATACCTGCTTTATGTTTATTTTTTGCTTTCAGTAGCTCATCTTGGTGGCGTTCCAAAGAACTAGAGTCTTCTTCAGGCTCTATCAGAAAATTTAAGCTCACAAGTGATATTTCAATCTCCGCCCTGTCACGAGATGAAGTCTCTGGGTCTGGAATGACAAGGCGGCTACTCATACTCCACCCAATCAAATATTAACCCCCAATAAGAAATGACTGTTTTGAGAAAATACGTTCTCAAGATCAATGTGCTTCTTTTGGATCTGCTACATACTTGCAGATTATTAACCTTTCAACTCTTCAGTGAATTTTTTGGACTTCACAATTTTAGTGATATCCTTAATGTTTACTGTTTCAACCACTTTAATATGGAGTGAAACTTTCTGGCCCCTTTGCTAGAATCTCAACTCAATTTGTTTAAAAGGTCCTTGCTTAATGTTACTTCACCAATAACATGATCTTTTTTGTAAGATAATAACTTCGTTGTACCGACGATGTCTGAATGCTATATGTAAATGTTATTTAGTGTAATACTGATGGCATTCTCGCAATATATAAGACCAACACTTCTATTATCAAAATGTGCTTCTAAACAAATTTTAACTCTATCTGGATGGTTTATTTACACTAAATAACATTTTGAAAGTCTTGGAAAGAATCAGTAAAGTTGATCCAGTACGTGAAATGAGTTATTTGTGGAAGCGACTTTGCGAGAAATGTGAGAAGGCTGCGTCTGATAGACCCGTGGTCCGGCTCTTGGGACCACGCGTATATGCAAGCTTAGTGCGACTATCACTCTTTTAACATTTACCAGTGGTGTTTCTCACGGCTTGCTTTCATTCCCTCAGTTCATGATGAGAGCTACAAAAAACATAAGTAAAGCTCAAATGGAATATCCAACCAAATGTTAAGAAAGCGAAATGACCAATTCAAGTAAGTTCCTTCTATCGCAGAATCTCTTTAGCTTTTGTATAAAACCAATCTATCAAGTTTCATGTTGTAGAGTAACACTCCTTTTGATTACTCTGATCCCTATTTCAATGGTTTATATGCTTATGGACCTCATATTTTTGTGAGTAATGTGATTTCAGCTTTGCTCTTGTATTTCTTAGTTGTCTGTTTCTTTTCTCTCTCCCCCCCACCCCCACTAGATCACTTTTCACTTTGCATCACATGAATTATGAGTTTCATTGTCTGTTGACTGGCATATTCCTTGATCACAGGAGCACTTCTACTTGAAATCTTCTTTCAATATATGAGTTCATACCTATTATAAACAAAAACAAACAAAATATTCATATATTGTTTGTTTTGTTTTGTCTATCACGTCATTAATACTCAATCAAAATATTCATATCTAATTTACATTCAACCTGAAGAAAATTGGATATGATAATTTGTCTTTTTACAAAGAAAAAGTGGGATGGAGGAATTTTGTGCTTGTCTGGTTAGTGACTGTAGGGCTGGCGGTGGGCGGGCCGACCCGATCCGTCGGTCCCGACCCGACACGACCCCGCTATAAAAAAACGGGCTCGGGCAAGCCGGCGGACAGTATGGTCACGCTGATCCGACCCGCCGAGCCCCGATCCCGCCGACCCCGCCTGATCCGCCCAAGTTCGACCGAGAAAATACCGTTGTCTAACGGCCATTTTACATTTTGGTAGTTGGACAACGGCCATTTTAAACCTCCCACCCCTTTATATTTATTTTTAACCCCCAAGTTATTATATTTACACTTTAACCCAATTTTTCAACTATAAATACCTCATTCCTCTTCTTATTATTTTCACAAATCTTTCTACTCTCTAATCTCTCAATCAATTATCAATCAATCTCTATACAACATTGTCTACATATTCAATCTATTTATTAATTTGAGAATTGGGAGTGAAGTTAACTAGCTTGAGGATTATCTATCGAGCAAAGTTTCAATTTTCAACCTCTCGATTACACGTCGACTTACGTCGCGTTTGGTACATTCGTCTCTCATTAAATTATTATTTTGTCTTTATTTCATTTAGCACATTTAATTTCATTATCTTTAACTATTTATTAGCATAATTAAAATGAAAGGACTAAGAGGCGTGTTGGGTAAGGGTAAGGGTCGCTTCTTCTAGTAGGGGTGGTAACAAGGCGAAGTACTCCTTCTAGTATTCTGTTCAATTATTCTAGACAAGATGATTTTATAGATCTGAAATATTTCAAATACCATATGATTTTGACACAAATGATTATCCCGAAATTGAAGAAGATTTTAATTTAGATGACACTCAGTTGATGATACACCTACTAATGAAGATGATGATACACCCACTGAAATGACTCATATCCCCTACTATGAGGCGAGGTCCAAGAAAGCGACCATTCTGATCGGTTGTATGGAAATATTTTGACAGAGACGCATCGAATCAAGTAGTGTATGTAAAACTTGTAAAAATGTTTATTCTTTTAAACCGGACAAGGTCGTGGTGGACGGGGGTTTAGGAAGACACGTATTGCAAAAACACAAAGCCTTGTACGCTCAATACATGATTGAAAAGAAGGTGAGAAGACGTCCTCTCAATCGGGACAAGGTTCACATCTTCTTGTCGGAGAAAGTACAGGTCAAATTAACCCTATGACGGGAGTTGTAGGCTCTAAATACGATAAACATAAAGATAGGAAGACTAGCAAAATTAGTTCTTTGTGGAGGTTTGCCTTTTTCATTTCTGAATCTCTGGTTTATTCATTATATTAGAGATATGTATAATCCTCGCTTATAAAGGTTTTCCTAGATCAATGTTAAAAGAGATGTATTTAAATTTGCACATGAATATCAATGATTTACGTTATGCATTATATCATTTAAATTGCAAAGTCGCTTTAACTTCGATATATGTCGTAGTACTAACGCCGTGATTATTTAACGGAACTTTGTCATTGGATAGATTATAAATGGTCTATGCAAAACGTATTTTAGCATATAGATATATAGATAGTAAGTAACTTGGTGAGTTTATTTACGAAAATATTTATTCATGCTGTGATTATTACGAATAGCCGATAAAGTTATGAGTATTACATTAGATAATGCATCTTCTAACAATTACGCTATTAGTATTTTAAGAGATGTTTTAACTCCGCTTTTTCCAAAACATTTTCATATCAAATGTGCGTGCCATATTTATAACTTAGTTGTAAAGGATGGTCTTTCACTTTTTCAAGATATTCTTGAAAAATACAATTTGCTATACACTTTATTTTTAAAAATAATAGAATTCAACAGAGAAAAGAATATAAAAACTTGCCACGATTGTGGACTATCTTCTGAAAAAATTCAGAAGAAGTACCAACTAGGTGGAATTCTTTATATGACCAACTAGTTGTTGCTTATGACTATAGAAAACCTATTACTTTATTTTTAACGCCATAATCAAAATCCAAATGATATGATTGTGGATCTTGATTGGGAGAAAATTAGAGAACTTATTGTATTTTTAGAAAATTTTCAACGAGCAACAAAAAAAATTTCTACTTTATATTATCCTACTATTTCAACTATGTTGTTTTATATAGCTATAATATTTTTACTTCTTAAAGAATATATGGAAAAATCGCTTATCTGACTATTAAAAAAATGTTTATGAAATTAAAGAAATATTTTATTCCTATTCCCCCTATTTATATTATTGGTGGTGTATTAAACCCGACTATTAAAGTAGAGGGTTGTAAAAGTCTTATTCAAAATATTTATATCTGTATGGACGTACTACCACCTCCAACTTCCAAAAATTTAAATGTTGAGCCACCTATTGAACTAACGCTAGAAGAAGTGTTGAATAGCGTAGATGATGAATGCAAAACGTATATCGGCATTACCAAAGAAAGTGCTAGTAACCAACCGACTTTTGTACCATCTTCTTCTTCAACACAACCTAAAAAAAGACAAGCAGTTTCTGTGGCTAGACCTATTATTAATTCTATTGAAAGCCTCAGAAATAGAATGTGCGGTGGTCGCAGTGCTAACCAAATTAGTGAGTTCGATGTTTTTGTTTTGCAGGGTAATTTACCTTACCAAGCGCTTATCAATGAAGAAGAAACAAGACTTGTTGAAATATTGGAGCGAATGAGAAGACATTTCCGACACTTTCAATGATGGCGAGATATTTTGAACATTCTGCGTCATCAATCGCCACGAAGCGCTTTTTCGCAGATTTCAAATAGAGAGCACGGACACTCGTTAGCGGAGACACTGAGATGGCGGTACTATTCAGAGATTGGATACGAGCGGAGCGAAGGAGGTGCGGTCAACCAGAGATTAACGAAGATGATGACGACAACTACAACGACATTTTATCTGAAGACATGAGTAGCGACGTGGAACAATTTGATCAAGATATACCAATTCCAACCGAAGAACCACAAGAAATTATAAAGAAATTAGAAAAAATATTTTCAAATTGGTAATTTATTTCATTGCAATTTTTAAATTTTTCTATGTCTTTCACTCTTTTACAATTTTTTTCAACAACAGTACACTACAATGTAATTTGAATCTTGTATATTTGATATTTCAATGAAATTAATAATATAAGAGGCACAAAAACAGCTTTGAGATATTTTTTTTACACTATTCTTGTCTTTGTTTAATTATTTAGTTTATAACTTTATACTTTATACTTTATAAATATATTATATATATGAGTATAATACTATAATACTATAATTATAAATTATAATACTATAAGTCTATAATATTATAGTATATGTATATGACATTATGACTATATGACAAGTATATGTTAATGTTACTTTGTTAGTACTTAGTAATTTAGTATTTTTAATTTAGTGAAAAAATTAAAAAAAAAACACACAAAACCGCCAACCCGTCCCGCCCGACTTCTACCATGGAATGGGGCCGACGACACGGTATGGTCCCGCCCGACCCGACCCTCCAGTTCGCCGGCCGACTTCCGCCCATTGTCCCCGCCCCGACCCCGTCTCGCTCCCGCCAAACCCGACCCCGGTGGGCCCGGCCTGGCCCACTGACCAGCCCACTGAGTTCCTCTGATTTTGGGTATTCTCTACCATCCTTGCTCCTATTTTTTAGTGATAACTAGAGATTAGGATTTTAAATCAACATATGCATAGTATCAGTGCACCTATACATTATTCTTTTTCTTTAGTTACTAATTGTGAAGAGCTATGATATACAAGTGTATGTAGTGGTGGAGCCAAAATTTTCATTAAGGGTTCAAAAATATAAAAAAATAAATGAAGAAGTCTATGAGTTCAATATATATATATATATATATATATAATAATTTTAACCCTGTATCACCCTAGCCACCATCCGACTACATGTGTATATATATATTAGTCCTAATGAAAATAGTGGATTCAGATGTATTTGTTACTAAGCATGTACTCTGTGATAGAAGTAACATTTTATGCACCTAAGGGTGAGTTTTCCCCCATATGTGTATATTTTGATGAATAGAATTACATGATATCTATGTTAATGGAGAATAATTGAATATTTAATGTAATAATCCATTATATGCAAATTGACTCGAATATATCCACTAAAAATTAGGTAGATCTACATTTTATAAAGCTAACATTTCTCTTTGTTGCTCACTTCTCCTTGTACAGTAAAAAAACTTGAAGCCCGTCCATTTTTACATTCGAAATTCGTCTATTTTCTCCGCGGATCATCCTTCCTATAGATTGGTCCTTAAATTAATGGTTTTTAATTTTTGCTTCTACTTTTCATTTAGTGAAAATTTGTGGGTCAAAGAATCATTTATCCAGAGATTCTAGGTTCGAATCTCAGCAGAGGCAAAAAAAAAATCGTATAAGATTTTCATAAAAAGTATGTTTCGGCCAAAGTTATATAGAGATTATGCCGCTTGGGGCATAGTTTTTATGTAATTAGTCGGACAAGGCATAATCTTAATTTTTCAACGAAACTTTGCCTTCAAACATAATTACATAGAAACTATGCCCTTTAAGGCATAATCTTTATACAACTTTGGCCGGATATGCATAATTTCTATGAAATTTGGTTTTGCAAATCTTTTTTCTTTTTGACTCTGCAGGGATAACCCACAACCTCCCTCGTGGGTATTTTCGATCATTTTTCTAGGCAGAGGACAAAAATTAAAGACCACTAATTTGAGGGGGAAATTAAAGGGAAGCCCAGTGCATTAAACTCCCGATATGTGCGGGGTCCGAGAAAGGGCCGGACCATAAAGGTCTGTTGTACGCAGTCTTACCTTGCATTTCTGCCAAAGTCTATTTCTCGACTTGAACCCATATCACCTAGTCATACGACAACAACTTTACCAGTTACTTCAAAGCTCCCCTTCAGGGTCAAAAATTAAAGACCATCCTAAAATAGGAGAAATCGTATGAATTACTCGAAATTCATTGACCAGATTAATTTAAATTCGCATCGAGTAGGCCCACTAACGGCCCTACCAAAAAATTATCTAATTGTGGCTGGTCTTTAAATGTTGTCTCCGTTTTTCATTTTGTTGCAGAAATAACCAAATAGGCTTCGCTTGCTTACTATACAAGGCAATAGACCCTTTTGCCCTTCGATTATAAGCCCATGCTCCTGTGTTTTTCATGCTAAATGATGCAAAGCATACCGCGCACCAGAGATGATATGAAGCTATTGGTACTTTGCTGCAGTAGGACTCATGGTGATGCTGCTGCTACGTTTATCTCAATGAGAATGATTTTTCATGTTTTGTGCAATAATATTTATAAGAAATATGTTATGTATAAAATAAAATATTAAAATATTTATGTTAAACTCACTTTTAAGGGAAATTTATTGAATTTTCTTTTGCTGAAAATTTGAACTTCGTCAATTCAAACATTATATTGTCACTAAAAGAATGGAATTTACGAAAGAAGCTACAATTGTAGAATTCTTACGACAAACTTTAAATATTTGAATTCTCAATTAATTTTAAATGGATATGTTACTTAGATTTTTATTATTTATCGGTATAGTACACTAGTTATGAATTTATTAGTAGTAATTTATTAGTCTTTCAATTTTTAATTAATTTGATATGAAAATCAATTGAGCTTTTAAAATTAACTACCAAGTATATTATATGTATTTATAATATAAAAAATATAGAAAAATAATTATTTGCGTACTTTTTTTTATAACAGATCTCAAATGCCAGTATACACACATAACAATACCTCATTATAACAATCATAAAATTATCGTACAAACATTGTCATTATAGAGAATTTTAATTGTACTCCTATTATTCAAGTATATGCAAGAAACACATTACATTAGGACACGCTTAGTACGATGTATTACCTGATCGTGACTTCGACAAAAAATAATACAACGTTTGGTGGCGTTTAAATGGACGGATCAGATTTATTTTTAAAAATAATACACTTCAACTGCCATTTTTAGACTCATCTAGTAGATGAGTCTTTCATGAACTGTACTAAAAATAATAATAAAAAAATACAATCCATTATATATTAATACTCTAATACCGTCCATTATATATTAAATACAATACTGATAATCATGCAAAATTATATCGCCCATTATGACGCATCAAAACGAGCCTTAGTAAAATTGTCACATTCATATTATTTTAGAAAAAGAAAAGGGTTAAAATACCTTAAATTATTCTAAATATGTCTAACTTTATTTCTTTTATGTTTTGGCATAAATTAAGCGTAAAGCGTGAATCCGAATATAATTAGAATTAGATGCAACCGAGGACAAAATTAATGAATATATTTTTAGTACATTTTAAAAGGGGAGTGATGTGTCAAAATTCAAGTACTCCTAGGCCCTAGCAGAATCTTCCATTTTCTCTCATTCATCACACTCTCCGTGTTGGACACCTCGACTCACACATCAACATCAAAAAAATGGGAAACCGGCGGCTTGCGGTGGCGGTAAGCGACGACGACGACGACGATAACCTACCGTTATCGCGTGTAACACGCGCCTCTAGCAACGGCGAAGACAACAAATCATCGAATCAGAGAAAACTTAAGAAACTGAGACTCGGCGAAGAAGAAGAAGCGAATAAGAGGAGATTGAAGAGAAAAGTGCCGGAAAACGAGGAGAGCGTAGAGAGTGACGAGGAGGAAGAGAGAGGTAGGGGAAAGAGGATTAAGAAATTGAAGAAAGTTGATGAAGAAGAAGAAGAAGAGGAAGTTGAACCGGTTGAAGAGATGGAGGAGGAAGAAGAAGATCAACAGGAAGATGCTAAGCCTATTGGTGACGTAACTAGGGTTACCGGAAAAGGTAAAACGAAGAGAAACCACTACGATTCCTTCGAGTACGACGGAAATCGCTATGAACTTGTAAGTTTCATCGAAAAAATCTTCTGAATAACTAATTAATTGATAATTTGTTGCTGTTTTTGATAATTACAGTTCCTTTCCGTGATATTTAGCTGAATTAGGGTTTGAAAACATGTTATTGCAAAATAAGCTTCTGAATAACTATAGGAGATGAAATTAATTGATAATTTGTTGCTGTTTTTGATAATTACAGCTCATTTCGTGATATCTAGCTGAATTAGGGTTTGAAAACATGTTATTGCAAAATATACTTCTGAATACCTATAGGAGATTAAATTATTTGATAACTTTTTGAAATTACAGCTCATTTCCGTGATATCTAGCTGAACTAGGGTTCGAAAACACGTTATTGCAAAATATGCTTCTGAATAGCTATAGGAGATGAAATTAATTGATGATTTGTTGCTGTATTTGAAAATTACAGCTCATTTCCGTGACATCTAGCTGAATTAGGGCTTGAAAACATGTTATTGCACATTGGTAGCATTTGGTATGATGGAAAAAGTCATCAATATGTATCTCTGTTATGGAGATCGAATAAAAGAGAATTAGTAATGAAAAGATCATTTGCAGGCTGTTAAGCTCTTCAATTAAATCTTTGATCATTAACTTGTTGAGGATGTTTTCTCAACTGTCAAGTTTTCTCAAGTGTTGAGGATGTTAATATTTGAGGATGCATTTAAGTTTTTGGCTAAACTTAAGGGAAGTTTGGTTAAAAAATCATTTTCAATAGACATTGTTGGTTTTCCAACTGATATATATAGCCTTTTAAAAAAAGTTCCCCCCCGGGGTCCAGTACCCCAGCGCACGGGATGGATCGTGCTTAGTAAAGTCTTTTATCTTCCATTCAAGAAACGAAGGGTGAGTGCCCTGGGACACGATGGGAGCATTGAGGACGGACTAAATTCGGATTTGCCCGGGAAGTTCTAATATGGGCAAAGCACTCCCTAACAAAGGCAACTCCATACCCATAGGGGACTTAAACCCGAGACTTGATATATATATATATATATATATATGTATATATATATAAATTTAGCCTCTACCAAAAACTTATATACCTCTTTGTCATTGCAATTGTTGCTTAGATGTATGTTAGAAGTGGTAGTGCACACATCAATGCAAATGCATTAAACTCTCAAAAATTAATAATCTACAATATGAATCTCAGCACATGGAGGTTTTGATTTCTAACACCTTCTCTGTGCAAAAGAAAATGGTACACCAAGACACTATCCTCTTACTCTTTCTTTCACCTGGTAGAATTATCATGTCATCTACTTTTATACTTGAATAAACATTGAAAAATAATCCAGAAAATGATTTAAGAACAATTTCCATGAAAATTATTTTACTTGGTAAGCATTTCATCCATAATGTTTGAAGGAGGCGATTTCATGGGTCCACTTTGTTGTTGTTTGGTTTATTCATAAGGTTCAAGGTGTATCAGGATATAGGAAAAGGATTCCTGGTTTGCTCTTTACTTCAACATCATAAAATACCGAGAATAGCTAGTTCAGATATGGAGAATTCCTGGGTGACAGATGTGATACTGTTCAAGGTGTATCAGGATATAGGAAAAGGATTCCTGGATTGCTCTTTACTTCAACATCATAAAATACCGAGAATAGCTAGTTCAGATATGGAGAATTCCTGGGTGACAGATGTGATACTGAATCTCCACATATTTGGCCTGATAGCAGCGTAAAAAGTCAAAATGTGGATTCTCTTTGATTTAATGAGTATTGTTTGATATAGTCATACTTATTGTAAGGAGTTGGAGAAATGATACTGGTTAAATCTGAATTAGTATCTCCGGTGTTTTAAAAGGCGGGCGTGAGGCAAGACATTTTACTTAGCATCAAGCAGCCAGAAGCTATGGATCTTTAAATTTTTAATTTATAGTGTAGTAAAATAGTATAATAATACAAAACATTATAAAAATAAATTAATAGTTTAAAAAATTAAATACATGATTAAAGAAACTCATAGAAAACAAAACTTAACGTGATTTTACAAGTATAAATATGCAATGGTATAAAGCTATTATGAGATGCAATCAAGACTTAAGGTAGAAGTGGTTAGACGATGTCAGATGGGCGTAGTCTTGCCCAACCAAGAAATCTCATGTCTAGGAGATGAAAGTTGCGGAAATGAGTGTTGAGATGGATGTGTGGGCTAACTAGGAGAGATATGGTCATTGAACGAAGAGATTCAGGATAGCGCGAGTTGCCTTCGTGGCGGATAAGACGCGAGGCGAGATCGAGATGGTTCTGACATGTCCGCAGGAGAGGCATGCACGCCCAGCCGGTGAGGAGGTGAGAGGCCGCGACGAGGGTAAGAAAAGAGGTAAATGTCGGTCAAGAGGTATCGAGAACGGGTGAACAGACGAATATGACAAACTTTCAAATGGCACTGAGGACATGACGCTAGATAGGAAAGTGTGGAGGTCGAGGATTAGGGCTAGTAGTAGGAGTAATATTATCTTATTTTCTTGTTGGATCAATAGTATTTTCATCATTCTTTTGTATTTTTATTTTAGTATTCACTTATTTCTTATCCTTAGTTTTCTATTATTACTTGTTGTCTCTTCGCTTTAATTTTTCACGCTTACTTGAGCCGAGGGTCTATCGAAAACAACCCCTCTACATGCCAAGGTAGAGGTAAGGTATACATACTCCTCCTCCTCAGACCCCACTCGTGGGATTACACTGTGTATGTTGTTGTTGTTGTTGTTGTTATGAGATCAACTCTAACAACTTAACTTTCAAATAATAAAATAATCACAATTTGTTGAAATATATTACTATCATACTATGTAATTTACATCTCTAAAAAAATAATTAATAAAATTTTATCAGTACTATAACTAAAACATTGCTCGTTCATGAATTAACAAAATTATTTTCAAATAGAGAATTAATAAAATATGATAATTTTGAGACATGGGACAAAAACACGAAGACCAATGACAAGTGAAGATGTAAAATCCGACTATGTATTTTTAAACAAAATGTTAAGTGATAATCACCCTCACAGTGTTCTCAAATAGTAAATATACAATACTATGACTTGTTATTTGAGTTCCTCTCAATCTTATTTCTATAGATAAAAAAATTATTGAGCATCATTAATTTCTTAAAGAATTACGAAGGTCAACAATTTTAATTAAGGATTTTGACACATAATTTGTGCAAGAACTATTAGGCTCTCGCCTAAGCGTTGGGCGTACGTCGGGCGCTTAATGCGTAAGCCTCAAAGAACTAAGCCCCACATGTAGGCCCCGAGGCGAAGTCCTAAAATTACCTTTTAAAACACTGAGTATCTCCCCTCATAGAACTATATCACTATGATTTGAATACTGTGGAAGAAGCTTGGTTTGGTGTGCTTGGATGTCAGTATGAGAGGAAGGAGATTTTGTGCAATCACTGCCAGCTCAAATTGTTTTCTTTCATGGAGTTTTACTTGGCTGCTTCATTCTCCCTTGAACAGTAATACTGTAATTGCGCTGGCTAGGAGTTTTCTTAAAGTGATATCGCTACTGATGACGTATGTTGCTCTTATTACTAATTTGTTCTTGTACAGGAGGATCCCGTGCTCTTGGTTCCAGAAGCAAAAAATCAGAAGCCTTATGTGGCAATCATCAAGGTAACTTTTTTTCCAGGAAGATGCAAAACTTTATTGGTAATTGTACCCAAGGGTATGACATGAAGTGGGTGCATATTTTCTGTTTTGCAATTGAAACACGTGGAAGTATTGTGGTGTCATGGTCTAGTCTCTCTCTTAGATCTAGTTGTTTGCTTCATCCCTGGATTTCTGTTTTGTTGAAGGTATGTTTGGAGTTTTGGACTGTAAAAATCCACGCTGCTAGATATTTTCAATTGGCTTAGTTCATCCCGTGGAGAAAGTTTGCTTTGTGTCCAACATGCCATGTCATAGTTTTATGAGACCCTAATTGTTTGACATTTAGATTATGGGTCCCACCTTTTCCTACCATTTTGAAACATCTTTTTTCTTTTCTCGTTGTCTCTTTCTTCCTCGCCTATTTTCAGCGCTCAAATGTTGGTTTGCAAAGCTTTTAATATGTAAATCCTATTCCTCTTTTGATTTTCCATTTCTTCTCCTTTTCAAATTCATTTAAAAAAATATTCTAACTATTTGTAAATATTTTTCGTATAGGCCTGTAGATTACTTTTTTTCTAGGGTTTTTGCAATGTCACTGTCGGAAAATTTGCCGAGAAAAAATCAAGATGAACAAAAGTAGTTAAATAAGGGGTGTGAATCTCTTAAGAATTATAATCAACATTAGTTATGTTATTCATAAACGAAATCTCAACTTCTAACTTTTTATTCTTATTTCAAATACTGAGAAATAATTGAAGGATATCAATTTTGTGGATAGAATTTTCAAATGTTATATGAAACAAGAAAAATTATTTGATTAAAAGCCATCACTTTTGCAGCATGCAACTCCTAGTATTGGAGGCTTTGATTTTCTCTCCTCAAAGCGAGTAAGAGGGATTGAGGGAGGAGAGTTTCAAAATGGTGGTGACAGTGGGACCCACTTGTACAAATGTCAAATAATGAGGAGCCTAATACAACTATGGTGTGGCATGTTGGACACAAAGTAAAATTTCTCCATCTTAACAAAGGAACCATTGTACTCCACCTCCATTCTTCGGGCATTCAGGCATTCTCGTTGTCTTAAGAATGACGTTCGACAACTCAGTCAGCCATTTCAAGCCTGCCCTGCCTACGCTCTTCCAAAATTCAAATGGGATCTCATCGTGCCCTGGCCGCCGTCCCGCGCATCCTGCGAACAACACCCTCAACTTCCTCAATCTTAATGCTTCTACAGTACCCAAAATACCAGTACCAACTAGATTGCTCCAGATCTCCCAGTACAATGTCTCTATCTCCTTTTTCGTTCCAGAGTTTATGGAAGTAAGTCTACCACCTCTTCCTAATGTGCTCGTCCTCCACCCTTACTTTGCCGTACTCGTCCTTGATGCACCTCATGTGTTCTAAGTCACGGCCCTCTTTTCCTCTCTCGCTAGTTTATATAACTTCTTATCCCCGTTTTTTCCCTCAAATTCCATGTATAAGCGTTTAAAAGCCGTCGTTGTCGACGTTTCTAATCATATCCCTCCTTGTATGCCCACACATCCATCCATCATTTGGCGTATTCGCGTTTGCTATCAGTATGCAAGCTTTAAATTTTGACCTGTCCGACTATTTTTTCTCGCTCCGCATGTCCCGCCGAGGGTCTCTGAAACCGCCACTCTATCAACCAAGGTAGAGGTAAGGTCTCACAGATACTCTACCCTCCTGCACTTAATGCCAGAGATTTCACTGGGTATGTTGTTGTTGTTGTGTAGGAACAAATGTATGTTCCCCGACCCTTCATTGAATCCATTATAAATTTAGACATAGGGACATGCATGTACTTTTCTGTTTTTTGGGAGGAAATATTTGCTTGAGAATTTTTTATTCCTCTAGCCTTAGTTTTTTAGGGTTAGCAAGTAATTTAGGAATAGAGGGGACACAACACACGAGTCTCTATTGAGATTCTTCCCTCAGATAGTTCCAATGTTGAGCAATCTGTTTCTTGGAGAGTCGACTATCCTTTTTTTCCCGGTTTGGCCAAAATTTACCAGTAAATCTGCAGCCTCCTGAACTGTTGTTCTAGCTTTGGCATGAAATTATTGGTAACATTTGATTCTCTGGCTAAACATTTTAGTGTGGGTAATCATTATTAATATCTTTTTTGAATTCTCAATTAGATTTCCCCCTAATAGGACATTACTCAGACCAAGGATGGGAACATGATGGTCACAGGACAGTGGTTTTACCGACCTGAGGAAGCAGTAAAAAAAACTGGTGGAAGTTGGCAATCACGAGACACGAGGGAATTGTTCTATAGTTTTCACCGAGATGAGGTTCCGGCAGAGTCGGTCATGCACAAGTGTGTGGTGCACTTCATACCATTAAACAAGCAGATTCCAAGACGGAAAGAGCATCCTGGTTTTATTGTTCAGAAGGTATATGACACCGAGCTGATGAGGCTTTTCAAGTTAACAGATAAGGACTATGAAGATATCAAACAGCACGAGATTGATCTTCTTGTTCAGAAGACTATAGCACGAGTTGGCCATCTTCCGGACATTGAAACTGAGGATAATCTTGCAGCTCCTGTTAGTCAGGAAGACCAATTGAAGAGTAAGCGACTTTTGAGGAAGAAGAACATGATGTCTTTGGATGTCACCAAAGACGATGAAGCACCATCTAGATCGAGTCAGTCTAGAGCAGAAACTCCAGGCAGTTGTGCCAATAATGCATCAGAGTACTTCATCATCCTCTCAAACTTTAAAGTCCTAACGGGTGAAACACAGCGTGACAAATGGCTGGAAAAACTGCTGCAATCAATTCAGTATTTCTGCAATCCTGTGGATAATGTACAAAATGATGGCAAAGAAAAAGGGAGCTCAGATGCTGCTGATCTTACTGGTAACACTGATTCTGCTAAACATGTGAACGAGTCTCTAGACAACGGTGCTGATGTAAGAATTCTTCTTTCCAAAGATTTTGATGATTGACAGAATTTATGTATTGTTGCTAGGTATCTGCGCTGATTTTCATTGAAATATTTGTTCTGTTGGATTATTTTCAGAGTGACATGTTTCGATGGCCAGACAGTGCTGTCCCTGCTGTAGTCTCTCTAGAGAAAGCTGCACACGAGGCCCTGTCATCTGATTTTCAGAAGTACAATCAGAAGATGAGACAGTTATCATTCAATCTTAAGGTTAGTACCTTTTTAGGGGGTGGGAGGATGAGCCAATGAGTTTATTAATTTTCTTCTTCTGTTCTGTGTAGGGTATGTTCTACCTTCTAATTGTTCAGTTTTTCCATGTTAAATTTATTGCCAGAACACCTCACTCCTAGCACGCCGTCTTCTGAAAGGGGAGTTGGATTCCTCTCAGATACTGAACATGTCCCCAAATGAGCTAAAGGTATGGGTCCAGGGAAATAATTTACTGAATTTGAGGATCTTTTTATGCAGATATCCTAAGGGTCTGTTTGGCCAAGCTTCTGGAAAGCTGGAAAGGTGTTTCTGTTTCATTTCAGTAAACTGCTTCGAGAATCGCTAGTGTTTGGCCTATAATTATAGAAGTGCTTCTGAGAAACAGAAACAGTTTCCTGTTTGGCCAACATTTATGCAAATTTACTAGAATATATTTTTTAATAAATTTAAAACTATTTAAAATATTATTTTCTATCATATGTTTCTAAAAATTAGTATATCTTTACAATTTAATATTTTTTTTAAAATTATTTAATTGCAACATTTAATCAAAAAATAATATATTGTACATAAAAAATGTAACGAGATAGTCAATCACTCAAATATGTCCAAATCTACCCCGCCCTACCCACACCTACCTCCACCCCATCCTCAAATTTTTATGTCATATATTTTTTTTATAAAAAATATGAATTTTTTCTTTCCCCTTACCCCGCCCTACCCCAACCCCACCCCATTGCGCTGCCCATCCTCAAATTTCTATTTCATATTTTTTGTTATTTTTATAAAAAATGATTGAAAATATGAAATTTTTTCTTACTCCCCCGCCTTACCCCTACCCCCACTCCCACCCCATTGCCATACCCCATCCTCAAATTTCTATTTCATATTTTTTGTTTCTTTTATAAAAAAAATTATTAAAAAATATGAATTTTTTCTTACCCGCCCTACCCCCACCTCACCCCATTGCCCTACCCCATCCTCAAATTTATATTTCATATTTTTTGTTACTTTTATAAAAAAAAAATTAAAAAAATGAATTTTTTCTTACCCTCCCGCTCTACCCCTACCCCCACCCCATTGCCCTACCCATCCTCAAATTTCTATTTCATATTTTTTGTTACTTTTAAAAAAAAATTGAAGTTTTTTCTTACCCCCTCCCTACCCATACCCCCACCCACCCCATTGACCTACCCATCCTCAAATTTCTATTTCATATTTTTTGTTACTTTTATAAAAAAAGATATGAATTTTTTTCTTCCCCCGCCCTACCACCACCCTACCCCCATTCCCAAATTTCTATTTTATATGGGGATATTATATGAGATTAAAAGGAATTTTGTGAGAAGAAAATGGTAAATGGGTCCAAAAAAAATTCAATGAATGAGCAAAAAGGGCTTCTCCAGAAGCACCACTTCTGAAATGAGGGTGTTTGGCCAAAGAAGTGTTTCTGAGAAACAAAAACACTTCCAGAAGCTTGGCCAAACACCACCTAAAACGTTGACATAATAGTCTGTTCGTAGTTTCTTCTTTTGTGGAATCTGAAAATTGGTGTCAGCAGAATGCTTCCCTTTAGTTGATGTTATCCTCCCTTTCTATCTCAGGAAGGTCTAACAGCAGAAGAGTTAGCAAGCAGGGAGCCCGAGGAGCCAGAGCCCGTACAGGTTTATACTATAAGATTTTGCTCCTTACGCTCATTTGCTATATTAAGTACTCATCTTCATTTTTCTCTTTGTATGCTCTTCTTCCCTTTTCTCTTTGATGGAGGGAAGACGTTATAGCATATGTTAATGAAGTTTAAATTCCAACCGAGACAAAAACGCTAGGTGGTCTTTTTTTCTCACCTGCCTAAATCTTGTGGGAAAAATTAGCCAGTATCTGTGTTGGTGGGTGGTGGGAGGTAGCAGGTATGCGGTGGATAGTCGTGGTGTGTGTAAACTTGCATGGACAACATTATTATGATTTTTTTAAAGTCTAACTAGGGGTGTAAGTGACTCAAGCTATGAGCTCTGCTGGTCTCTAATACTAGATGAGTATCAACATGAAGCTGAGGTCGACTCAATAGATTAAATGAACTCCGACTTCATTTTAAGCTCAATTATATGGCTATTTGTGATTCTTTAAAAAATTAAACAAAACAAATGTGTGCTTATATACTGTCCTTACTGCTCGTCCGGTAGATACTGATGGTATTTGTGGACTTTGAAGAATTAGTCTCATGATGAACATGCAACATGCACACAGTTGAAATGTTACAAATAGCTTCAATGACATAATGTGTTCTATTGGAGATCCACAGTGCTGAAAATAGTCTTCCTTTTTATATAGGTCAAAGAACTGCATATGTCGATACAGATGGGGTCAACTTTTCTTGAAACTAGTAGGGGTTCCTTGGGGGTTTGACAGCATTGAACCAAATAACTTTTGACATCCAAGTCTTTAACCAGGTTTTACTTTAACAAACTAGGGCAAACTTTAGTTTGGTGTTAGAGTATGTTGCTTATTTCTCATTACCAGCTACATTTATCCTTTTTGAGATACCCTAAATGTGAATGAAAAATCTTAGTATAAGCAAGGAAGACATCTTTTCTCTGTCAGCTGAGCATGTTTTTGTCTTCTATAATGAAGTTGAATGTAGCTTCACAATGTTCTGATAGCCTCTTGAATTCTGCAGAATTATCTGTTCATGTGGAGAACTCAAAAGAGGAGGTTTAGAAATCTGGCCATCATTAGTTGGCAAAAATTGGATAATGTTATAAGAGGGATAGATTTCTTTTTTTTTCTATTCGGTTTGTGTGACAGATGACCGATGCTTGTTACAAAAACTTGGGACATGTTGATTTTATTGTTTCTTGTTGCTCACGTCTGATTGGTTTGTGGCACAGACGACTGATGCTCGCTGCAAAAGATGCACAGAGAAAAAAGTGAGGCTCATGGAGATTATTCAGGCTGGACATGGAGATCGTTACTCGGTTTGTCCTTGCAGCCTTTTTTGAGTGTTTGAGATAGACTTGCTTCATACATACATCGTGGTGTTTCTTTTTGGATATTTCTTCTAGCCTCTTATTACAACTAGTTTCAGCGCACGCAACTCACGTGGTGTCACACAATTAATAAGAAAATATAATATTAAAAAAGAATAAATAAAATAAATGCAATATTTATTTAAATGAATAAAATTAATACAACATGACATACAACTATATTATGTTGTATCGCACCTGACATTTTTTATGTTTATATTATTGGTATATTTTTTCTGTCGCTTTGACTACTTTGTGTCTTAGTCTGAAACTCCTTTCTCACACTAAGACCAATAAAATATTAATAAAAAATTGTGTGAAAGAAGATAAAATTATATAAAATAACAATGGTGTTAAAACAAATTTAACACTCATTTAAATGGTAACAAAATTTACTACATAGATGCAATAGTTGGAAAAAATTGGAATGCTTCAGAATCCGCAAAGAAAAATAATTCAGTTAAGTCAGATATATAATATTTGTTGTTATACATATTTTATGGCATGAAATAATAATATGTTATTTAGTTGCACACTTGCACCTCACTTAATATCTCTTCATAGATGATGTTTTTGGTGTATCTTCCTTTCGTCGTCACTTCAATTAACCTATAATGACAAACGTTCTTGTTGACGACATTAAACATTCATCTTAAAAGTTCTATGTACCGTAAGCCATGTAAGAAAATATATCTTTTGGTATCGAAAGTGTATAGAATTTATATAATTATGAATTATGATAAAGTAGTATGTATATATCAAATATTTTATAGTTAATACTGAAGGAAAAAAAATCCAATGTTCTAAAAGACGCTAGGTGTAGGCTTGGCAGAGCCTGGCCGCCTAGCGCCTAGACGGCTAGGCGGGCGCCTAGACGGATTCCTAGGCGGGGGCCTAGGCGGATGTATTTTTTTTTAATATTTTTAATATTTTTCATCAATTGTATATATATATCATATATGCATAAAATATGTGTGTGGGGGGATTACACCTCAACTTCAAAGCATGTCTTTAAAATTCTAAAGGATTTTGATTGATATAAATTTTCCAATTTCAAATTAGTGTAAAATTTTGTCTTAAATTAAAGCTTTTGACTCAATTTGGCTATAATTGAAATAAGTTTGATCATTTGTCGATTTAGGTGATGGATGCATTTGCAAAATGTGGCTACTTTCTATTTTAATTGAAACTAGGCTTCTTCAATTCCATTCTGGCTGAGCCCAACTCAAGTTGACCTAGACCTGGCCCAACGCCTCAAATCTTAAGCATAAAGGTCAAGAATGACCCCATTTGGATTCTTTCCCAAAATGGGAAAACCCTAGTACGCTCTCCTTCAACTGCTATGCCAAAAACGGTAAGACCACAGAGGTATGAAGCTTTCCAGGCCGTGTGTTCATCCAAATAGGGAAAGAGCATTGATTGCCCCATTTGGATTCTTTCCCAAAATGGGAAAACCTTAGCACGCTCTCCTTTCTATGCCAAAAACGGCAAGACCACAGAGGTACGAAGCTTTCCAAGCCGTGTGTTCATCCAAATAGGGAAAGAGCATTGATTGCTCTTGCACAATACCACCATACGGTCGCTAAGAGCTGGTAAGGGTCAACCCTCTGCGTGCCTAGGGCAAAATCGGAACGGTCTGGGTGTGTGTGACCACCTAGGGGGACCGCCTAGGGAAAAATCGGGACGGTCTGGGTGCGCCTAGCTCCTAGGCGGCCGTCCCAACAGATTTTTAGAACACTGAAAAAATCAGCCGCCAACTGATAAGAGGCAAAATCTATAAACAATTAATAGTGCTAAGAAACTGAGGATACTGACCTCAATTAAGAGCGGAGGGAGACAATATAACTGAAAAAAAACAAAGAGAAAGCAACATAAGACTTGACGCTTGAATCACCTACCATAGATAAAAAAACAATTAATTCTACTTACCTTTGTCTCCATGTTATGTGACTGCAAAGTAAAACAAACATAATCAGAATTGAAGAAAAACGATAATAATTTATTTAACATAAACAATATATCAAGTAAAATCAATTTGTAGTGGAAGAAATCAAGAAGCAAGAAAAACGTGAGAACAGATGAAGACGACATAACATGTGAGGTATTTTAGTTGTGATATTTAATTCAAGTAAGGAATTTGTACAAAATATAATTCTAAATTGATTGAAATCTTAAAATTTAGAATTCGTTCAAATAAGGAAAACTTTAATAACTAAAATTTAATAGGTTTTAAAGGAGGTAGGTTTATTTAATGTATTTTAATTCGAACTCGTTACTCTAGTTTTAATTGTAATACAATTTTATCCAAGTTGCCATCCAACTAAATTTAGTTTTCAATGCAGCTAAATTTAGTTTTCTAGTTTAATAAGGAAATTATTAATATAAACTAAAATCTTCGTTGACTTTGTTAACAGTCCACATCGGAAATATAATGGGAACATGGACTTCTTATATGGATTTGGACAATCCTCACCCTACAAGCTAGGTTTTAGGGTTTAGGCCAAAAATTCATTCTTTACATGATATCAGAGACTCATTCCAATTCTTTGTTCACCAATGTCATCGACGTGGGAGTGTTAAGAGTCCCACATCGGAAATGGAATGAGAACATGAACTCTGAACTTGGACAATCCTCACCCTACAAGCTAACTTTTAAGGTTGAGTTAAGTCCAGGATCCATTCATTACAGGCTTTATATTTCTAAATATAAGACTTCTTACCTAGTTTAAATAAGAAAAATTTAATAACTAAATTTTAATTCATTTCGAAGTCCTAAATCTAAGGAAAATAATTAAATGATTAAAAATTTAGAAGTTCTAAATATTAGGAATATAGTAAATGGCAATTTTGTCTATTGTAGAGTCTTTTAATGAAGAGCAAAAAGTTCAATCAACATTTCTAAGGTTCTTCGTGCTTTTTAATATAATATATAGATTATATTATCATTCATTTTCTTTTTGGGAAAGGGGGTAGAAAACTGTTTACTATGATAGCACTTCCATGTTGCATCCGAAACTTTAAATAGTTGATTGAATCGTCTTTAATGCATCCCTTGAGTATAGAGTTCATATGTTGGTAATAGTGAGGAGGAGATTTGTACTTGAAACAGTTTCATGTTATGTTTAGATGTTGTGACAGTAATCGATCTCTTTAGAGTTATTTTCTGTTCTCGGGGTAAAGCTGATTCACCACCTTATTGGCATTATACTGGATCACCATCACCATGCAAGATGTTGAAGGGAGTTGCCTTGCATAGGACCTTTGCCCGCTATGTATCTTAAACTTATGTAGGAGTTTTGCTTGTATTTAAAGGAAAAACAGGTTGAATATGGTGTAATCGCCATGGGAATTTTTATCTTGCTCAAATAATTCGATTGCTACAATGACTGCTTCTTGTTTTTGGTTTTTCTTTTTGTTATCTCAGCTGGAGTGTATTGCTTGTGGCAATACTTGGTATGCTTCTAGAGATGAAGCTGCTAGCCTCACAATCGGTGCACCAAATATTACAAAGAGCGTTGGAACAGAACCATTGGCCACTGCTAAGTTTGAAGATGTAGAGAAGAATTTAACTAGTCCACGAAGAGCTGATAAAGGAGCCAGTGATGTTCTAAAGAAAACAACTGAAGCTTACATGCCAGTTCTAGATAGCCAGAGATCATTTAATAAGACCAAGTGTGATGACAACACTACCCCTGGCAATGCTGACTGACTCTTCTGCTAGTTCCTTAGTCCACTTTAGATATGATCATCTCCTATAAATAATAGTAGATAGCACAGACTGTTTTTTTAACAGTTCTTTTTACTACTTACTGGCTACTTGGTATAGAGATGGGGTAGTAGAAAATCGTAGTCTAGATAGAAATTCAATAGTGAAGTCTGGTATTAAATATCTCTGAAGGACAACTTGGTATGGATTGTTCTCTTTCCTAGGACTGTACAATTTGCACAGTTGTAAAGGTAGGGTAAGGTTGATGGGTGTAACCTTACGTAGTTCTGGATTATTTTCTTCTACCTAGTAGTGGTGATTTATGTTTGAGCAATGTGTTTCAGTTCACGTGGAGTAAGAGGCTGCATTTACGTGCCTTACTGACTTGGACCATTTATTTAACATGCATTCTACGAGGAAGTTCAATCAAGGAACGTGTTGAAAAAAATAGATGTATTGGGAAGGAATCTTTATTATCCATAGGTGAGGGCAACTCTGATGATTGTACAATATAGCCTACTAACCATGTTGAAAAATCCGACCTATCATTAATTTTCTTAAATCAACAAGTTGTGTAAACTGGAATTTTTCAAAATAGTAAATACAGAAAGAAGTCTTAAGGAAGATTATTTTCTGATATGTGAAGGTTTAACTTGTGGTCCGTTAATCATTTGACAATCCGGGGGAGTCAAGAGTTTATTAATATCCTTTGTCGGAAAAATACGCTTACATAAGGTGACTTTGTAGTGTGTGAGTAGATAGTAATGACCATGAATTGAAATTATGACAAAATAATGGTAAGGGTTCAATTTTCATGTCCAGAATCTTCTCCCTATTTTTTTCTTCCCTATCCTTTATATATATTTTTTCTAAAGTTATGAGAAAAAAATTCTGGCGAGAGATGAGAAGTGCTACTACTATTTACTACATTTGTTTCAAATAACATGGCTTACACGAAGAGTCATTTTTGCGCACATGGTGATGCTATCAAGACAGTGACTTCAAAAATGAAAAATTCAGTGCTTTTTTATTTTTTATTAAGAAGATAGCCATAATTTATCAGAAAGACTCATAATTTATGTGTCCTTAAATTTCAATTAAAATAGGGGTTGATTAATTTAAAGTTGTATTGTGTTGTTATTTACAATTTAAAATAATTTCTAATTATTGAAATCATATATTTACTTATATTAATTAAGAGCTCACTTTTACGAATTAGAACAGAACCCCTAGAATGTTTGAGGCGAGTCTTGCTTACACGGAGTTTTAAAAAGAAAATATATCATAACATTTACCTGATTATATGCTTGTAATTGTAAACGTTTCATAAGAAAATTTATCATTATGATAAGATGAAAATTTTAAATTAAATTATTTAAAATTTAAAAAAATATTATTTTTTCAATTAATTAATAATGTCATATTTAGAGATGTCCATTAGGGAAAGAATAAAGAGTCGGCGGGTCATACGATAGTCTGATATCGATTTGACCGACCAATTACAGATCTGCTTCCTCCCGCCTGAAACTATTTCACAATCACATGCACCCTCCTTATTTTACTCCTTTCTCCTCGCTCTTGGACCCTCTGTCTTGCTTTGACCAAAATACCCTTACAAAATAAATAAATAAATGGTTTAAAACTGAAAAACTGAACAAATGAGTCACACGGTACGCATCGATTTATGTTCTACGTACTCGTCTGTTTTATTTTATGTTATAATGTTTGAATGAACATAAGAATTACGAATGATAATTCTTTGAGAATTGTGTAAAACGAGCTATAAACATGCGTGTGAATATTTAAATAATCTCGTTAATGATAAATATAAAGTTTAAAATTAAATTATTTTAAATATAAAATAATACCATTATTTTTTGAAGAAAAAAGTATCACATAGATTCAACCACGGAGAGATTGCAATACTAAACTATTTTAGGCTACATTTTTCTTTTTACTTAGGGATATGAACATCAACTCGATATATGGGCGACAAGGCGAGTCTTTTTTTCTTTTAAATCACTAATCGTCTCAAAATAGGTATAGTTCTTGTTGGAAATTTATCTTTGCGAGGTTGATCCGGCCCATCTTCAATGACTTAAACATCATGGTTCTACATGTTGGAGACCCTGGTTCTTCACACATGCATAATCTACTAAGTAAGTAGATGACCGTAGGGCCAAGAATCGTCAAATTCCATTGAGAAATGGAAAAGATATTAGTCCGCGAAGTAAGGTGTTTGGCATACGAAAGAGTGAATGAGACAAATCTACCACACTCGGAGGAAAAGGAAAACTTGTTCATAATATAAGCCTCAAACCGAATAAAAGATCGGGACCCCGGGTAACCTGTGGTTGAAGCGAGGAGAATCTAGTGTGTGCTTAGGTTTAAGATTAGCACACGCCGCGCCACCACCCGCCCGATCTGGGTCGTGGGTTGGCTTCGATATTATCTTTTGGACCACAGCATCGTATTATATTTACGCTGTCCTCGTTTCAAAGACGATTTCTGCAGATGTCGTATGACCAGCCGTGACCAGCGCCACGACGCTAAATGTCCAGAGAGCTTCCAGTAACGGGAAAATCAGGGAATTGATGGCATTAACTTGCTGAACGTTTTGCACTTATGCCTAAACGTTTCTAGTCGTTATGGAGTCCATTAACAACCCTCTTAACCCCTTCTAATTGTCATTAACACCTCTTCTCTTCCTTTAAACTATAAAAGCATGCCTTATTTTCAGATTTGAGGGCACACAATATATGACAACAATACAGAACTGAAAATAGAGGAAGAACACAAACATAATACATAATTCTATAAGTTCTTTCTAGTTTATGAACATTCTTCTTTCCATTTGTTAGCAATCGTTTCGTGTTTGTTTTCTTCGCCAGGATCACTTCTGTTTGCTTTGCTCAAGTGATATTTCTCTGTTGTTTTACCTTAGAGACAAGTTGCAATTCATCCGTAAAAAGCATGCATACAAATAATATTGTCTTAAGGAAAGATTGAAAAATCAATCGACTCGTCAATCCAGATTTAGTGTCTATTTGTTGCAGGTTAACGTGATTCAAGGAGCTTGCTGAAACTAGAAAGAAGATCCAAGGCGAAAGATTCAAGACGAATTCAAGTATAAAGATCAAGATCACCAAACATAATTGTTGCCTCAACTCTTGCTGACATCAAGTCTATCAAACACATAATCGATTATCCTTTTCTAAAGACTTGTAATAGTAGTTTATTATTTTTCGTACATCAAAAGGAATTTAGACTCACAGTTCTTTTATATTTGTAAACAAGTATCTTAAAATTATTAAGTGTTCACATATTTTTGTTTTTTTTAGTGGGATCTTTAAACATCATTATATCTTCTATTATCGCACAACTACTATCCCCTGCCTCCATGGTACAACGACTAAATAAACACCATGATCATCAACTACCATTACACACACATCATCCACCTCATAAGTCATAACCATCACTGCCTACCATTACTAGCGTTAGTTACTAGCATTACTAGCTTTTAGAGTATTTAAATTTTAAAGAATAATCAATTATATATTCAAATTTAATCATTTTAACCTCCAAAAAATATATAGGGCCTTAGTTTATTCCGTCTTGATATATGGAAGACACATAATTGCCTCTTAAAAGAAGGAATTTTTACGGCAAGTTAAAGGAGCATTATTAAGATGATATTATTTTTTTGTTAGAAAGTCTTTTATTAATATTAAGGTATATATAGAGTACAATGTTTATCCCTTATACAATAGAAATTCTAAGCCTATACAAAAGATGAATTCTAGTCTTATCATAATTATATTTACACAATATATGAAAATATTCTAATTATGGGTAGAGAATATATTGTTTCCTATATTTACACGTTTATACATCCCCTCAGTCGGAGCGGAAGGAGGTCGGACGCTGAGATTGAATCTGAAGTCAAGAAACAACTGTCTGGGAAGTCCTTTGGTAAATATTTCTGCATACTGATAGGATGATGGAACATGTAACACTCTGACATGGCATAAAACAACTTTCTCACGAACAAAGTGTAGGACTATCTCATCAGGCTTGATTACGACCGAATCTGACATGACAAATAGATGGGCAGAGATGTTATCACAAGACACAATAGATGTCTGACGCAGCGACATCAAGTTCTAACAATAAGTTTCGAGCCAACAAATCTCACTACTACATTTGTAACGCTTTGTACTCACCGATTAATCGATCTAGATAGGTAGTTTGTCGCTTCTACACTCAAGAAATCGATTATCCCCAAGAAAATACAAAAGCTCGAGGTGGAGCGCCATGATCCGACACCCCGCCTAACTGTGATCCGTATACGAGAGCAACCTGCTTGGCGCAGAGGGTATAAGTGCAAACCATAATCAATAGTGACCTTAATGTATCAAATGATACGCTAAGAGCGTTGAAGTGAGACTTTGGGGCATGCATGAATAAATGATCGGTATTTTATATACACTTTTGAGTCATTTTTAATTAGTATTTTACTCATTTTATTTATGTTTAGTATAGTATTAGGGTCGTTTTCCTTTCTTTTGTGTCACAGCGGTCAGAAAAGGAGAAATTTCGATAATGTGATGAAAAGAGCATAAAAGAGATTGAATTTCACACAAAAAGGGCCAAGAAATGAAGTCTAATAAATTTCGAATTATATGAGATCCGACGGTCCGGACGAAAATGACGACGAAACAGATCCGCTCAAAACGCCACCGAGCCGCGGGCGTCGCGCAAGCCAGCCCAAAGTGCCGAAAGTCCCGAGAGTTGCTGAATTCAAGGCCGCGCTGCCATAGGTCGCGCGCCGACGCTGGAATTATGGGGTCGCCGACTTGACATGTTTTCGTAATCCTAAAGATTATTTTTCCTACCTAAAGAGATTATTTTTCCTACCTAAAGGGATAACTTTTCCTACCTTAAAACCCTTACCTAAAAGGATTCTAATAACTTTTCTTTTCCTACAAATCTCTAACCCTTCACCAAAAGGATTCTTTGGCTATAAATACTCTACATCATTAGAAGAATTATTCATTCTCCATTCCACCATTCACCATTCTACATCCATCCTTCCACCAATCCATCTTGTAAATATTCCACAACACAACCATCGATGCTTGGCTCGAGACTCATTCTTAAGTAATTTTCTTTTCTTTTCTTTTCTTTATTTCGCTTTTTGTATGATTTAACATGAGATTAGTTCTGTCATGTCAACGGCTAGAACTAATTCCTCTATGTGGCTTTCCATGTCAATCTCTAGAAACTTATGTTATGATTTAATGTACGCTATGATTATTCTTCTTCGCTGAGATCTATCCAATATTTGAGTTGAATTTCGTAATTAATTGACAACTAATTATCACTATATGATTTCTAATCGATTCAAAGTGGGATTGTGAATACGTAAGTTGGGTAGACATTCTCGATCGGGATGAAAATAGCTCAATTATTTACGAAGGCTAACGCAGAGGCTTAAAACCCTAATTTTGCATCAGGCGCGATTGCTAACTAGTTCTTGTTCTTAATCCTCCCATAGAGTTATCCTTATCACCGAAAGGTAAGGTGCACATCGTCGAGTGTTTATATAACTTAACGGAGTATAAAACGATTTAGTGAACTCCGCTTTCTCCAAAAGAAGAAGACCATGTTATTGCATTAATAAGTAGCATGTCGATAAATGGCGAGACGGGAAGCCCTATTCTCATCATCACCAAGTAAACCCTTTTAGTTAAATAGCTTTATAATCCTTAGTTATAAACAACAAATCTAAATATCAATTTACCAAATAGATACCAAAAAATAGATAGTTGGTAATTGAACCCTAATCCTTGAGGACTATATTCGGTCTTATCAAGACTATACTACTTGTCACGATAACGCACTTCATTAAAAGGCGTGATCTTACCGCGATCAATAAACATACCACAACAACATAAGCAATGTCCGCCCGGTAAATGCGAGATAATCAAGCGCACCCGCAAGACTCCTATACAGAGTAGATCGAGATCAAGCAAAGATCCATGTAATCGAGCTTAGATTTCAATCGATCGAATAGTATAACTTTGTAATTTGCCATCTTAGCCTCAGACACTATCTCATCTGCATACTTACGCCGACACAAGAACACGTGATCGCGCATCTAGTCACCGATATCCCCGTGAAATAACTCGCTTTTCCCAAATCAGCCATTGCAAATTCGGACTTAATCAAGACAATAATCTCATTTTTCAATCTATTCGGGAGTCGAACAATATCATCCACGATAGTAATAAGTAAGCATACTACCTCGATGAAAATGAAGAGCGATGTATCACTCTTGTTGCATACAAACTCAACTGCAAGATATACCCAGAAAGCGATCATACCACGACGGCCCTGCTTTCAGTCATATAGTGACTTACGAGACGCACACACATAGTGAGGAATCGCTGACGGGTGAACTCACGCGTTGACGATGTACATCAAGCTTTCTCGCAGTCCTCATAAGAATGCATTCTTCACATCAAGTTGACGGATCGCCGTTGTTTGCCCATGGCAATGCTCAAAATCGTATGAACGGTAGCCGGCTTGACAACCGAATGGGCGTCTCTCCACAATCATCGCCTCCTCGCTGATTTGTGTCATTAGCCATAAGACGGGCCTTATACCTCTCAAGATCCCTATTATCTCGGAACTTATGACAAAAAAGCCACATACAATGAATTACATTCACCCCATCAGGTCTAGGTACTAGATCCCACGTGTGCTGTTTAGTCAAAGCATTCAATTCCTCATACATAGCCGCATTCCAATTAGGATCTTGTTTGGCCAATTTTGGGTTCTTTGAAGCCGAGAGACGGCTCGCGCATGTTGAAAAAGAGCTTCGCTTGAAGATTCCATGCTTTGAACGAGTTTCCATCGACGAGTATGACAGCTGGTGGCCGAGCGGTCCAAGACGGGGTAAAGCCTGACGCGAGAGGGCGGAGCGCGCACGCGCATAAAGATTCTTCGACATCAGCCGCGCGCTCTGCGCGTGCCGCGCGCCGAGGACGGGACAGAAAAAATGAGTTGTTCGAGTAGGATGGGAGAGATGGCGCACTCCAAGGAATGAGTAATTCGGTTTTTAGAATTTTTGAAGATTCGAAAACGGGAATGTGGTCTCGTCGAATATGACGTGACGAGAGATGTGGATTTGACGAGTCGACAAGTCATAGCATATATAGCCCCTATGGTTCGGCGAGAATCCTAGGAAGACACATGGAGTGGACCTATGAGTGAACTTGTGAGGGGTGGTAGAGCTAAGGTTGGTATAACATGCATAACCGAAAATCAGAGATAATCATGTGAGGACTCATGGTAGAAGATTTCTGCAGGGTCATATCAGGAAAGAGTGCTAGTAGGAGAATATTTAGAACGATTCGACATTTTAGCAAAGATGACCCGTAATGACGGAGGAGTGAGGCATGAATCAATAGTGCGAATCATGTTGTTAACGATGCTGCATGATTCTTTTTAGCTTTACCGCCTCGCGGTGAAAGCGCGAGGCGTGAGAAATGAAAACAATGCCATTATTGGTACAAAACAAAGGAAACATAGATTTATTGAATTCACGACCATTATCGCATCAAATAATTTTATGTCTTTTTCAAATTGTGTTTGAATAAACTCATGTAAACTCAAGAAATTTGGCAAACACTTTCGATTTAAATTTAAGAGGTATAACCAAACATAGTGTGAAAAATTATCAAGCAACACAAGATAGTATTTATGACCGAGAGAACTAGAGATGAGACGCCCATAACCGGCATGTATAATATCCGTTGACACCCAATTTTGACCCTCCCTACCAGCATTAACCATAAAATTACACTAATTTTGTAAAATAATTCCTTAGGATTTTTATAATAAAATGCAATAATAAAACATTAAATACAGCATAAATAATTAATTTAATAATGGCATCGCCTTACGTAGTTTTAAACACTTAGAGTCCCGCGTCCGCATTAACTAACTTTAAGATTTGTCGTAATTCGTAATAATTAATAAATGCATAAAAATAAATAATTTAGCGATAACATCGTGTCAGGTAGCATAGCCGCATTTATTAGTAATCATTGTAATTTAAAATCAATTTTAATACATGCATTTAATAGCGCCAAGGCCTATAAAGCTCTAAACAATTCCTAAATATCATACTTGCAGTTAGCATTTAAATAATTTAATCTAAACTCAATTCAATTTTAATTTAACTTCGCAATAATGCATAACAATAAGATTTTAAATAATAGCGCCGCAGTCTAAAGTATTAAGCATTAATTAAATAACGCGCGCATTTAGCACCTAAATAATTAGACTAATTTAGCGCCAAATAATTAGACTAACGTAGCACCTAGATAATTATAATAAAGCACCTAATTAATTTAATCACATTTGTTAATTAATTAATAATACACTACCCAAATTAGTTTTACCTAAAATTAACTCTAAAATTAATACCCAATACCTAATTAAAACTAAACTAACACTAACTACCCAAATTTCAATTTCCGTCGACCACGACCGCGAGGCCCAACCCGCAAGCCCACGCTTTTTCCTTTAACCAAGAAATTTCACTATAGTGGGCCTCACTTCATCTTCAACGCAAACAAACCTCCATTTCATTTTTACCTTCCTCACTTAAAAACGCAGTAACCCTGTAGAGCTTTTCACCTCACGCTGTCGCCGTGATTCTCGCCTCGAGAATCCGCGACTTTCCTTTTCCTTTACTCCTCGCACTCCAATACCAAGCACTTGCCATAACCAAACCAAAATCCCCAAATCATCTCCTACAAAGCCTACCACATTAAGAACTGCAATCCGCACTAAAACCTCCAAAATCGCCCCAATAATAACACCCAAATCAAGCACTAAAATACACCATAAATCGCTCTAAAATCAAGATCAATCAAGCACTAATCAGACTAAATCAAAGATTGAAAGCCTTACCAAATTCGTAACACGATTCGGGGCTATAAATACGTAAGTTTTTTCACCACGCAGCGGGAACATCAAGAGAAGGAGAGCGTGGCCAAAGAATCCGCATATCCTTTCCTTTCAATTAACGAAAGCCGACCGATACCATGCAAGACAGAGAAGAAATACGACTAACTCCGAATCGATCGAGAATCCAACAGTGAGGTTTCTTACCAGCAAAATCAGGAATCCGAAATACAAAGCCAAAACTTTTCTGCACTAATAGCCTAGAGTCCCCCCCCCCTCTAAACCACATTGCTTTCAATCACATCGCAATAACTCGCCGAGCGGACCGACGACTGATACGCCGCTTCTGTCACGCCTCGAGAAGGTAAATTCAAATCACCTCGCCTTCATTTTTATGTACGCTTGTTTGATTATCCGCATTGATCTACGGTGGTTTGAATATGTAATTTGATTTATTCTGCTCGCAGACATAAGGTCCCGGAGTATATATGCTTGTTGGGCTCTCAATAAAAACTATATATAAATATGTATACGATGGAGACTTGTATGAGATTAGTGAGGTAGCTAATCTCGACATTTGAATCATCATAGCAATTAACTTAAACAGCTAGTGGTCGCTAAGTTACCGATCGATATCAAAATATGGTATATCGCTAATCGATATGTTTAAAAAGGTTTGTGGATCAAATCGACGCTTTGGTTTATTTCGCTTCGGTAGACCGACTATGTTTGGTATTTTCTTCTAGTTTTTGTATCGCTTTAATTTCTTGTCAAGATGTTAAGATCCGGGACCACCCAAAGTCGGGTTGTAGACATAGTCTAATCTTTACATAATTAAGATCGCCCGTGACAAAGCTCGATTTCCGTGAAGATTCAAATTACGCGTTATACAACACGCTTACGTGTCCCCGTGATTTAGGAATAAAGCTTAAATTCATTTTAAACAAATACCAAAGAATCGTGGTTCTATGTGTTCGCTCACAAAGTGGTCCCGCATAGCAAAGCGCTCAATAATTGTATCATCCTCGTTTGTCTAACATCCTACAATTAGTTCTCGCCGCCCTACCGCCAATTGTTGAAAGTCCCCATAATCAACTTGTAAATTCTTCTAAGTCATCTTGTAACATGTCTAACTCCCATAATTATGACTAGTATACGTAAGAGATTCTATCATTTAATTAGACTCGCATACGTGAAGAATGATCATGACAAGATATCACGTCTCGAGATTATTTGAAGTATAAATATTAGCTCGAGTTATCAGGTGCATTTCAAAGGTATTGGTTTAATTTCGTGTTATTTGATTACAATTGTTGAATGAGATTTACGAAAAAAATCTTTCTTTTTATGCAAATCGTGACACAAGGAAATCACAAATGCTTTTTTGTAGAGTAAAATGTATAGTAGACTTTGAAATTGCCTAAATGTTTTGAATGTGATTAATCCGACTAAGCCTTTTGTTAAGCTAAAAGTCCATACCTTTGATAGTATCTCGCTCATGCCTAGATCACTTGCTTGAACACTTAGCTACACACGAGACCTCGAACTCGCTTGCATATGCCTATAAGGTTTGCTGCCATTTGTTAAGGTATTGGTATCACATCTTGATAAGACGAGTTTGCTTGAGATTCTACCGTATCTATTGTGTTGGTTTGGTTTTGAACATGTTTGTATGCATTATGGGCCCGCCTATCATTTTTTTCTCATCGTTATTTTGGCCGCATATCGGGACATCCGCTTAGGCCTATTCCTCGCAGATTTTAGGAAAGCTAATATAATCGCATATAGACTCGCTGAGACATGTCTTCGCCTCGTTATCCAAGTCGTATGTAAAGAATGTGTTCTCCTTTCTTACTTCAACCGCCATTCTGCTCGCATCAATAATCGTACCACAATCAACCATGTACGCCCGTGATCAGACGCGGCATCTCATACTTATATTACTTACTTATATTATCGATAAACATACTAACCCTTATACTTTTCTTATTTTTACACGAACGCACCGAGCAACAAAGAGTCTCACGGCGACTCATCGTGGCAAATTAACACCGCATCTATGCGCATTTCCACTCCGCATCGTAAATTCCAAAGCTATAGGCTAATTACATCGCTTTCTTCGAGTCGCCATTATTAATTCATATCCTCTCCTATTCATCGATTGTAATTAATTGTCTAACGCTATACTAATTAATTAGCATTTATAATAGTTAAACTCGAATCAATAGCTAGAAATCGCTTGATTTACTTACTTTAGGCTTGCCTCGCTTTGTTTAATAGTTATAATAAATCATTTAGCATCCTACACTTGCATAATAAGCTGAAATATTATTTACCTAGATATCCTTAAAACCGTGGTATAATTTCCTATTAATACGTAATAAGAAATATCGCTTTTGCATAATAGACACGCCCTCCTCTTATCACAAAATATTATATCCTCACGCTAAGCAATATATACCCCTTAGGTAAAGGAATACTGCATACATTTTACTTCTATTATATTCCTAACTAAGATAGTATTTAGGCATCCTAATCGCATGCTTTAAAAACTAACCTTGACTTTCCTACATAAACCTCGAACATATCTTTAGAAAGTATATCTTATACTTTTCCGCTTAAATGTTTTTTAAATACACCTTTGCCCTTTTATACTTTAAGCACCTTTCAAACATTTTAACATTTTAGCATTTTTATTAAGCAATGAGTCGTATTTTGCACAATAATTACCCTAGGTTTGGCAGACAACCGCAGTTAGCGGATCTTATGTGCCTAACCCCTTCCTCTAGATTAATAAAGAACCCTTACCTAATCTCATTAAGTTTAGCACCATAAAATGGAGTTAATGTTTTACTTCAAACTAGTTAAACATTTAGGTGTCCTAATTCACCCAATTAATTAGGTGGCGACTCGCAACCCTTAGCATTCTAGCAACCCTTCAAAGATTTTAGCACCCTTTAAACTTTAGCATCTTTTTGCAATTTTAGCATTCTTTAAACATTTTAGCTTTTATTTTTATTTTCTAACCTTTTATTCGAGCAGAATTTAGTTTAGAAAATAAATGTCATTAAAAAGTATGCACAATATCAAAGGAGCAAAGGTAACACTAGTAGATGATTTAAACTAAGACGAATATGTTTGCCTAAAGAACAAGAAACATAATTTTGGGCAAGCTTCCCATTACAAGTAATGAAATTGTTGCTCTAAGAAAATTAAAGATCGGGACTCGACGACCAAGCCTATTGCGCCATGTCAAAGAAATAACCGCCAGAGTGACGGAGAGCAAGATCCGCAACAGAGGCGAGGTGAATGAATAAAGATCTCCCGTACAGATCTCGTAAGAGGTGTCCTCATGAAGATCCTTCACAAGAAAAACCAAAAGTGGTCAAAGTCCACAGAGACAAAATTATTACGAGTAAATCGACAGCATATACGAGGTTCTTAATCACGTAGGCATATAGGTGTTTTTGAGGAGAATGGTGGACGAGGAGGTTGTGTGTATGAGATACCATAACCTTTAATCGAATGCGTATCCACTACCAATCAGAATATATTAAGGATGCTTTAAACTAAACAGGTAGGAATAGTACTTGCAGATCGGGTGACGCGAGACGTGGCGCCCGAGTCTACGTATCAAGTATTGTCGTCGCTGTGCATGTAGGTGCCGAACGCCGACCCAACTCAAAGGTGTCATGCCGAGGATGGCCGGCGGACTGACCGCATGGCTGGGCCGCGAGGTTAGAGCAGAGCCCAACAAACCGGTAAGAATACGGACAGGTGGCCGGTATCGAATGGACTTTGCGCCGCGTCCGATCGGGCGCCATTGTCACGCCCGAACCTCAAGCTCGCGGATCGTGCCCTACCCGGGCACCCGCTACCTTAACAACACAAGTAAATCCGCGAAATTTAATAACACCTCTTTTTTTAAAACCAACGACGCAAGGCAAAGCCGATGCGTCGCCATATAATATACATACCAAAGACACAACATCGCATACGAGTCCAATCCCACATATGAATACGCACTTCAAGAGTTAAATCAACTATGACGGACAAGGCCCCGCTGCATCCATAATCGCATAAAGCCTGCATCGAAAGAACTTATACCAAAAAGATAACTCCAATGTATGAGCTATCCAAAACTCGAGCAGGTCCTACACTCGCCGATCACCAAACAGATCTAAACTCATGCAGATGAACGCAGCCAAGGAGGTCAAGACAAGAACGTACTGGCATGTGAATGCAGTATCAGAATGAAATCATAACAGCTAAACAAAGCAGAGACATGATGATAGCCAACCTACAAGATATAACACATAAGCAATATATCAAGTCGTGACGCAGACTCAAAGTCACTACTCAAATATAACTACGGGTCTCACGCCATAATATCAATCATGCCCGTGGAATCCTTCCTCACCGCCATCTACGATGTAATAACACCAACTAGGATACATGAACACCAAGTCCCACCTGTGTCCTAAATACCACGTGGTCTCATGCCCCTAATCCCACATCGTAAAAAGTACACCATAAAGGTGACACAAACAACCGGGACATATATGATAATCAAATTATAACACATCGTGCCTTACTAACAATGAGTAAACAAGAGTATCCTTACAATATAAAATATAAGCTCACGATCAAAGCAGACCACCCGCCCGCAAAGATCATTTAGCAATCCTTCTCGGGACTATTTCACCCGCATAGGTCACGTGGACCCGCGTGGAGGTATTTCGCACGGGACTATTTCACCCGCATAAGCCCTTACGACTCGCACGAGGTATTCCTCGTGATAGGTCGGACCCGCCGCACGGGACTATTTCACCCGCATAAGTCCTTACGACCGCACGCAGGTATTCCTCGCATCGTGGTAGCAATTCCACTAATCTTCAAATGCCACAAACCCGGAACGACTCAAACGACCGATATACCAATAGCACACAACCGCTATTTCAAAGACACATAGGCAATTCTCAACTAATCGTGCCAAGTACTTATCAAGGCACACATGGAAATAATTTCAATTAACTAAGCCAAAGTACTTATCAAGGCACACATAGAATAATTCTCATTCGACAAGCCAAAGTACTTATCAGTGGCACAAATAGAATAATTTCATTTAACAAGCCAAAGTACTTATCAGGCACAAATAGAATAATTTCATTTAACAAGCCAAAGTACTTATCCGGGCACAAATAGAATAATTCTCATTTAACAAGCCAAAGTACTTATCCGGGCACAAATAGAATAATTCTCATTTAACAAGCCAAAATACTTATCAAGGCACTCTTAGACAAATTCTCAATTTATCAAGCCAAAGTACTAATCAAGGCACACTTAGACAAAGTCTCAATTTATCAAGCCAAAGTACTAATCAAGGCATCACATAGAATTATTCTCAATTAAATAGCCAAAGTACTACGTGACGACATTCTTTTCAAAAGACTCCTTTTATGTAAAATCCCAAGATACTAACACCGTAGTATCAAGGCGTGTCTATTCTTCAAAGTAAGTTACTATACTTTTGAAACTCATTTCAAGCTCAAACCAAGTAACTTCAAATTTTCACAAAATAGGCAACTTATGCCGATTAATCAAAATAGACAACTTTCTAAACCTTCCATAAAGCCGTTATAACCAACTTCCCATAAAGCCGTTATAACCCTTTATGGTTTTAGACATATCCATTCCTTTTTATAACCAAGAGACTTATACTTACAAATCAAGTTCTTAACTTTCAAAATACTTCAAGTCTCTTAACATTTAGAAAACAAGTTTCTTCTACTTTTAAACCTCAAGTAACTCACACCTTTAAAACAAGTTACTTCTCTTAAATCATGTCATTTCTCCTCTCTTAAAACAATTAAGTAAATCCCTCATTTAACTCCCCTAAAGTCATTATAATGACCTTTAGGATTTCGGGACTAAGGCACTAGCCCAAAAGATTTGGAAACCACTTCCTTTCAAGACTCTATGTACTTTAAGTAAAATACTTTCACTTTTAAGAATCCAAACTTCACTAAGAAAATGGATTTTACAACTTACAATTTAAACATCAAAGTACAATCATGAAGTACATAGAACAAATTCTATTCTAGGCAATCCAAATACAACCAAGGAACGGATCATTTACGAGTAGAACATACTTTCTTAATCTTAAGGAATCATGCTGAAGAAGAGATAGTTCACATACCTTTCTACTAAATCCACAAGCTGTCGAATACGCTGCACGTAGGTTGTCAACCTATAATGGTCACAACAAGACTATCAACTTCTAGCCTCTAACGATAATAATACTAAGCATACTGCCTCTAATTCTACGGAAAATCGGGCAAAGACTTCCTTTGTTTCTACTCACTTTGCCACCTTTTCATGCGTCGAATACAATAACCAAACACGCCACATTTAAGGCTCCAAACAACAACTAACCAAAAGGGATTACACGCCTACAATACGTGTAAAATTCCACCCCACAATTCATACCAAGTAGTTTAAAACTCCAAGCCATTCTCTACTAACTACAACTAACAATTCAAAGTCTTTTCCAATCCTTTTCCAATTCCAAGTTCTAAGGTCAACATGTTATATAGTTATAAACCACTTCAACAACTACAATTTCCTTTCTTTTTTTACAACATGCGTACGACTTTACTAATAATCGACTTGAATTGAAATCTTAGTAATAACATGCTAGTTTTCTGATTAGGGTTCCAATAGCCAATATGATAATCAAACTTCGTAATATATAACTCATGTCATAATAACCATAGCTACAATCAATAAGTAAACTTAATGCTAAAACGACAAAATTTATACCTTTCAAAGCCCTTAAAATTTCCAAGATTCCAAAGTCGCGCTTAGCAATTCTTAGCTCCTTTCCTTAGGTTCCAATCCGCCCAAGCACTCCTTAAAGGCCTATGAAGAACCCATCTTCAAAGTCAAGAACTCCCTTAGTTTCCGCCATACTAACGTAAAAATGCGCTTTTTCCAAATCTTTCTATCGAGATAACCTTACAATACCCTTGGGGACATCAAGTTAAAGTCTGTGGCTAATGGATCAAAATCACAAAATTTCAAGTGGGAGAGGCACTAACCCGAGAGCTTTTATCAGAGAACAACAATGTTTCTAATTTTTCTAAGTGTAAAAGACATTGTCTTGCACTAACTTAGTATACTTATAACACAAATTGAGGCTTAGACTTAAACAAACGCGAGGTTAGGATGAGTTTCACTGGATCAAGCCTAGTGACAAGTCGACTCACAACAATATCAAGCTTAAGACTTATCATCTACATAGTCAAATGACCATAACACCCTTGCAATATTTCGTCCAACATCATGGAGGGGTGCCACGTGTCGCCTCTCATTCGCCCATAAAATTCAGAATCTCATGGCCCCACAAAATGTAAAATTCCTGTGGCCCCACGTGACCAACCAGAAAAAATAAATTTCCATAGTGTTAATAAGTTCCATACGTTATAAATATTGTCTTTGAGAATCCAATTCTCAACAACAAGCATTTTTCCTTTCCGACTTCCTAAGATTTTCCACGGAAAACAATTCTTCCTTTCGCATCGATTTCCAAGTCTCGATTCCTTACGCATATCTCTTATACTGCCCTCGACTTACGGTGTAACATTCTTCCCCTTAGAAAAATTCGCCTCGAATGTTCTTAGCTCATTGCCGTCACGCTATACAAACCCCGCACAATCTCTATACTATGCCTATCAATCAATACTCCACAAGACTAACGACGCCACACCGCCATCGCCTAACATACGTGAAACATATCAACGGACCTTCCGTCCGCTACCCCTTCTCATAAACTCAAGGTTACGCTTCCTAGAACACTGATCCTTAGAGGTTCCTTTCTTTCCTTACTTGTCATACTTTCGCACTTTCAAACTCATCTAGTACACGCACAAAATCTCAAATTTTGTTTCGCTTCTCCAACTCGAGTTACTAACCAAACTTGGCCATATTGTTACTTACATTCCCGTGAAGGCTCTTCTCGGTCCCACGACCTAACCCGTGGAACGATCCACGAACTCGCATAACGATCAACTAGACTTGGCCTAGCACCCTCGTGACCCTATCACATACGACCATTTCTAATCGACATCACCCCATTCCATACTATCTACGACCAAATGAGTCCATAACCCGACTCATCGTCACACTTAACTTGTCATTCTTAGTCCAAATAAATCTTTCTCTTATCTCAAGGTACTTCTTACCCTATCCCCTATTCACTAGAGGTTCGCACATAAGACAAAGTATTTCATCGCACAATCTTCCTATCGGGTCTTACATCTGCTACTGGTAATTACAACTCAGGAACTCTACACAACTATAGTCTCAGCTCACTTATCATTCTTGTCAACATTCATAACTTTTCACTTTACTAATCAAAGTATCCCTACCTCTGGGGTACTATCACTTTACAACTCTAGCAACAAAGGGAAAACATATACGCTAAGGCAAAATCAATCTAACAACGCACGATGATTCAAAAGAATCGAACTATACCAGAACCCCGCGCGATGTCGCTCTCGACATCGCCCAAGAGTCACGCCATCTCGCGTTCAAGCGACCGCTAACTATAACTCCACTCGACTTCCACCACTACCGCTAACATCCGTACACCCGCTCGGGAACGCATACCGCGAGGAAAGTGGAATCAACCATCGCCTCATAGCCGAGCCACCCCACCTGTTTTTCTAAAAGGACATACTGCAATATGGCCCGACGCCACAATAAAACAAACACCGCGCCATAACGGCATTTCCTCAACGACGCTACTACATCCGAACACCGAGAATAAGTGGCCTCGATCGAGAAAATCTTCTCGCTTCCTCGGTAACCTCGATCCGGAGCTGACCGCTCCTAAATACCATGGGTCAAATCTCCCACCGCGAGCCGCGGGTATGTACCGGGTAGGCTGGGACGAATATTCACCCACGAGGCACTGTCCCAAAAACTCACCGGATAACCAACCGGCCAGCCTCTTACTCGATCTCCGCTACGCCTCTACCCTCTCAGACACTGTTCAGATCGCCGAATAACCTCCTCCGACGAAACCGCAAAGACCGCTTATCTTGGTCAATAACATAATGGCTTCTTTCATGACCCTAAAGTCTTACCTTAATCGAGAAACCGAGGCTCGTGTCGGGCCTCAAAACTCGCGAAGAATCGCCGATCGCAACCACATCCGATATACTCGGCATAGCCCTATCAACTCTCTCGAGTCCGACTAGTAGCTCCTCGCTACTCCTTTGCCCTTCTCAAGCGGCCGTTCTCTCGAGGCATAATCAGAACACAACAACACGCCGAGAGGAATTATCTTACTAACACCTCTAGGCACGATCCAGAGCGAGAAGAATAGAAACTAACTCCTAAATGTCCCTGTAGCTCTCATGCATGGGCGCGCAACACACCGGAGCAATCAAGACTCTACTAGACACGGCCTCAGAGACATTCCGAGGATCGATCGCTCGATACTACTCGCACGCCCAACCCCAAGCTCGCGGATCAGGCCCTACCCGGGCACCTCGCTACCTTAACAACACAAGTAAATCGCGGAAATTTAATAACACCTCTTTTTTTTTTTTTTTAAAACTAACGACGCAAGTGCAAAGCCGACAAGGTCGCCATATAATATACATAGACCAAAGACACAACATCGCATACGAGTCCAATCCTACATATGAATACTGCACTTCAAGAGTTAAATCAACTATGACGGACAAGGCCCCATTGCATCCATAATCAGATAAAAGCTCAGATCGAAAGAACTTATACCAAAAGATAACTCTAACGTAAGAGCTATCCAAAAACTCGAAAGGTGGTCCTACACTCGCCGATCACCAAACAACAGACCTAAACTCGCAGATTTAACGCAGCTTCAAGCGAGGTCAAGACGTAAGAATGCATCAAGTATGTGAACAAGTAGCATCAGAATGAAATCATAACAATCTAAACAAAGGTGAGACATGTATGATAGCCAACCTACAAGACATAACACATAAGCCATATCAAGTCGTGACGCAGCCCTCAAAGTCACTACTCAAATATAACTACGGGTCTCACGCCCATAATATCAATCATGCCCGTGGAATCCTTCCTCACCGCCACTCCATGATGTAATAACACCAACAAGGATACATGAACACCAAGTCCCACTGTGTCCTAAATACCACGTGGTCTCATGCCCTAATCCTACATCGTAAAAGCACGTACCATAAAGTGACACAAACAACCGTGGACATATATGATAATCAAATTATAACACATCGTGCCTTACTAACAATGAGAGTAAACAATAGTATCTCATAATATAAAATAGGAAGCTCACGTATCAAAGCAGACCACCCGCCGCAGATCATTTAGCCAATAATCCTTCTCGGGACTATTTCACCCGTGATAGGTCACGTGGACCCGGAGGTATTCATCGCACGGGACTATTTCACCCGCATAAGCTCTTACGACTCGCATGAGGTATTCCTCGCATAGGTCGGACTCGCCGCACGGGACTATTTCACCCGCATAAGTCCTTACGACCGCATTTAGGTATTCTCAGATCGCGGCAGCAATCACTCGGACGAATGCCACAAACCCGGGAACGACTCGAACGATCGATATACCAATAGCACACAACCGCTATTTCAAAGACACATAGGCAATTCTCAACTAATCGTGCAAGTACTTATCAAGGCACACATGGAAATAATTCTCAATTAACTAAGCCAAAGTACTTATCAAGGCACACATAGAATAATTCTCATTTGACAAGCCAAAGTACTTATCAGTAGCACAAATAGAATAATTCTCATTTAACAAGCCAAAGTACTTATCAGCACAAATAGAATAATTCTCATTTAACAAGACAAAGTACTTATCAGGCACAAATAGAATAATTTCATTTAACAAGCCAAAGTACTTATCCGCACAAATAGAATAATTCTCATTTAACAAGCCATAGTATTTATCAAGGCACTCTTAGACAAATTCTCAATTTATCAAGCCAAAGTACTAATCAAGGCACACTTAGACAAATTCTCAATTTATCAAGCCAAAGTACTAATCAAGGCACACTTAGACAAATTCTCAATTTATCAAGCCAAAGTACTAATCAAGGCATCACATAATTATTCTCAATTAAATAGCAAAGTACTACGACGACATTCTCTTTCAAAAGACTCCTTTTATGTAAAATCTCAAGATACTAACACCGAGTATCAAGGCGTGTCTATTCTTCAAAGTAAGTTACTATACTTTTGAAACTCATTTCAAGCTCAAAACCAAGTAACTTCAAATTTTCACAAAATAGGCAACTTATGCCGATTAATCAAAATAGACAACTTTCTAAACCTTCCATAAAGCCGTTATAACCAACTTCCCATAAAGCCGTTATAACCCTTTACGGTTGTAGACATATCCATTCCTTTTATAACCAAGAGACTTATACTTACAAAATCAAGTTCTTAACTTTCAAAAATACTTCAAGTCTCTTAACATTTAGAAAACAAGTTTCTTCTTCTTTTAAACCTCAAGTAACTCACACCTTTAAAACAAGTTACTTCTCTTAAATCATGCCATTTCTCCTCTCTTAAAACAATTAAGTAAATCACCTTTAACTCCCCTAAAGTCATTATAATGACCTTTAGGATTGGGACTAAGGCACTAGCCCAAAAGATTTGGAAACCACTTTTTCAAGACTCTATGTACTTTAAGTAAAATACTTTCACTTTTAAGTTAATCCAAACTTCACTAAGAAAACGGATTTTACAACTTACAATTTAAACATCAAAGTACAATCAAGTACATGTAACAAATTCTATTCTAGGCAATCCAAATACAACCAAGGAACGGATCATTTACGAGGTAACATACTTTCTTAATCTTAAGGAATCATGCTAATAAGAGATAGTTCACATACCTTTCGCTAAATCCACAAGCTCAAGCCGAATACGCCGCACGAGTTGTCAACCTATAATGGTCACAACAAGACTATCAACTTCTAGCCTCTAACGATAATAATACTAAGTATACTGGCCTCTAATTCTACTAAAATCTGGGCAAAGACTTCCTTTGTTTCACTCACTTTGCCACCTTTTCAAGCGTCGAATACAATAACCAAACACGCCACATTTAAGGCTCCAAACAACAACCAACTAGCCGGGATTACACGCCTACAACACGTAAAATTCCACCCCACAATTCATACCAAGTAGTTTAAAACTCCAAGCCATTCTACTAACTACAACTAACAATTCAAAGTCTTTTCCAATCCTTTTCCAATTCCAAGTTCTAAGGTCAACATGTTATATAGTTATAAACCACTTCAACAACTACAATTTCCTTCTTTTTTTTACAACACGCCACTTTACTTTACTAATAATCGACTTTGAATCAAATCTTGTGCTAACATGCTAGTTTTCTGATTAGGTTCCAATAGCCAATATGATAATCAAACTTCGTAATATATAACTCATGCTTCGCTAATAACCATAGCTACAATCAATAAGTAAACTTAATGCTAAAACGATGTAAATTTATACCTTTCAAAGCCCTTAAAATTTCCAAGATTCCAAAGTCGCGCTTTAGCAATTCTTAGCTCCTTTCCTTAGGTTCCAATCCGCCCAAGCACTCCTGTGAGGCCTATGAAGAACCCATTTTCAAAGTCAAGAACTCCCTTAGTTTCCGCCATACTAACGTGAAAATGCTCCAAATCTTTCTATCGAGATAACTTACAATACCTTTGGGGACATCAAGTTAAAGTCTGTACTAATGGATCAAAATCACAAAATTTTTTGGGAGGCACTAACCCGAGAGCTTTTATCAGAGAACAACAATGTTTCTAATTTTTCTATGTAAAAGACTATTGCACTAACTTAGTATACTTATAACACAAATGGAGGGCTTAGACTTAAACAAATGTGGAGGTTAGGATGAGTTTCACTGATCAAGCCTAGTGATGTTTGACTCACAACAATATCAAGCTTTAAGACTTATCATCTACATAAAGTCAAAACGACTATAACACCATTGCAATATTTCGCCCAACATCACGGGAGTGGGTGCCACGTGGTCGCTTCTCTCATTCGCCCATAAAATTCAGAATCTCATGGGCCCCACAAAAATGTAAAATTTCTGTGGGCCCCACGTGACCAAATCCGAAAATAAATTTCCATAGTGTTAATAAGTTCCATACTTACAAATATTGTCTTTTGAGAATCCACCTCAACAACAAGCATTTTTCCTTTCCGACTTCTAAGATTTTCCGCCTAAAAACAATTCTTCCTTTCGCATCGATTTTCAAGTCTTGATTCCTTACGCACATTCTCTTATACCGCCCCGACTTACGGTGTAACAGCCGCGTCCTCAGATCAGCCGCAGTCATTGCATTTTAGGCGCTGCAGTTGTCAGACGAACCGCCGGCGAGCACCGCCCATTGTTCGCGATCTCGCTGGATGCTGACGCTGGCCGTTTTGCCGATCGCGACTTCGTTACGCACTACGCCTCATCTACCGCCGACCATTTTTTCCACTTTCGCCGCGCTCGCCATTGCTGAGTTTTTCTGCATCCGATCTGGGTCATGAGTCGGTGCTATCAGCACCGGGCGTGCTCATCCTCGCTTAGTACGACTAAGCTTCTTCGAGCAACAATTGCGAGCGAGCTTTGTTAAAACTTCGTAGTGGATACGTGATGTTGATCACCGTGGCCAAAATATCATATTCACCCTGTAGGAAGGCCTCCGTAACTGCATTGAGTACCATTTTAGGGGCGCCGTGAATAAAAGCGTACGACGCTGGAGAGTCGATCCGCTAAGCTTAAGCCATTGGCCGGCAGACTAAAACATTAGAGAAGTTTTTAAGACGGTTTTGGTTGAATTGTTCTTCCAAATACACAGACGCAGCGCGCGTTTGGTCGGTCCTCAAAAATTTCTTCCAAAACAATTCCACAAGTCAGCGGACGCGGAGTCGATTTCACAAAGCGATAAGAAAGGCGAGCAGATCCTCGAGAGATACTACCATATATCCAGACCGCTTGGACGCCAACGCCTGTATTTACCGCCAAGTAGAATCATCAATCCTCCCCGAGGCGCAATTTTGTCATCATGACTACAAAGATCAAGCATCGCGAGTAGACATTTGCATGACATAAACAAGTCAACCTGCAGAGAATATCGATCATTGATCAACAGGATGTAGAGATACGGTCTCGATGCAGCCGAAACTAAGCTAGTATGGACTAAAAACAGGCAGGTGATTTCATCAGCGTGGTGGATTTGCGGGATAAGACGCATTGGCGACATCGTAAAGAATCTTTAGCATCCATTTAGAGAACGAGGAATCTGTAAGAAACCAACACCTTGGGCAGAGAGAGGAGCGCCATGCGCTACACGCCCGGTGGGCGTCATTGAGAAAAATTCTGGTGTTTTTCTTTCTAGGCTCTGATACCATTACGTAAGAGATTATATTAATCTCTCTGAGAGTCTTTCATTAATATCAAGGTATATATAGAGCATACAATGTCTCTATCCCTTATACAATAGGAATCTTAAGCCTATAAGAAAAGAGAATCCTAATCTTACCATAATTATATATTTACACAATATAATAGAATATTCTAATTACAAAGTAGAGTAAATATATCAAGCTTCTTATATTTACTACGTTGGCATTATTCATCACTCAATTACTTGGTTATAAAGTATGTTGCTGACCACACTACCACACTTATGATTTCTATTCAACAAATGGAATTAAATTCTCACCAAATACAGTAGACAAATTCTGAAGCTTAAGATAACACCATCAAAATAATTCAACTAAAAGAACCAAGTAGCAGATTATTTATACATTTTATTTAGTTGTTTTTAATGCCATAGTACACAGTATAGACTATAGATATAGTAGATAACTTCCGTCTACATGAGCTTACTCACCATATTATCGATTTCGATTCTCAAGCCCAAATAAAAGAGAAGGATTGTTTAGAAACCATCATAAAACTTTACTAATTCATGATGAATCTTCATAATTCTCATTTTTACTTTATTCAAAGTAGTTATTTAATGTCATTTTAAAGATTTAACGAGGATGTCCGATCACGAATGGAGGTAGGAGTATTAATAATTCCTTTGTACAAGAACAAAGGTGGATAGCCAGGAGTCGCAACAACTATAGGTATCAAGTTACTAAGCCACACCATGGCGAAAGTTCAGAAAAGTCGCCAAGACGAAAGTAGCGGTAAGACGCAGGTTCATCTCCTCGATAATCAGCATTGATTCACGTCAGTACATCTTGACTCATATGTTTCATTCATCTTATTAGGAGCACAAGCAGGAGCAAAGATAGTAAAGCGAAAGCAGAGATTTCACATATGATTTCATCGACCTCGGTGAAGACATAATGCACAAAGTCCTGTGCGAGTTCTCATCGAGATGCTCGAGGTTGAGCAAAAAATTGCGGGCAAGATACACTGGTGGACAATCGATGAGAATGCAATGCACGGAGCCAAGAATGTGTACATGCATGTTATATGAGACTCAGAAGGCATTTTCCAACGACACCGTGGTCTGCACTCAGAGATCAACTCTTAGCACATTCCTATTCTCTATCAAAGTGACCGGACTTGACCCGACGCGACAAATTCACTTGAGGTGCCATGACGTATGTTATTCGTGATAATGCATATAGTCCTCGATTACTCGAGACTCAGAGCCGGGAGCAGACGCTTAAATCGAGGTTTGGCCGCCGTGACTGGAGTTCCAGCGGTTCAGCCGAGTGCAAGACCAATACAAAATACTCGCAATTCAAGTTCAAAGAACGGAGCCGACTCCGGCACAGACGCACGTGAACCGTGACGCTGCACTTCGTGTCATTCCAAAGCAGCTAAGCCTTCCGGCACCTCGTGTCTCATTAATCCAAGCACTTAAGAGACGGCGCGGGGTGGATAAAATGTATGATCGCACTTCGAGCCTGCGGCGATAAAAGCGCCACCAAAACTTAAAGACAAGTTTTATAAAAGGAAGGGGTTATGCACCGACTATGGTGGCTGTGGCGAGCCATTGTTTGGCACAAGACGCCACACACTCAAAAGACGAAAGTCATGAGATTTAGGACGCTTAAATGATTGGCACTGGGCGCTTACAAGAGGATAAAAATAGAAATGGTTTATAATCCACGCATGTGAGCCGTGGAGTGACTTCTGCTTTAGGATAAGAGGCATGCATAAACGAGTTATAATGGTTCGAGCACGCAGACAAGAGACACAAACGCCTAACGCGACGTGGTGAGAGGTTGACCATGCTGACTCGCATACGAAAGCCGCTGGCGTAGCCGGACGCAAGATCGGGAAACGATTAGATTGGGACGATAATGCAAGTTAGCGCAACCCACCTGCTGCCACATCAATCTTCCACATAAGCGTTACGAGACGCCACATATTAGTAAGTATGGCGTAGCAGCTTAACCACCAGAGTCCCGCATACGCCATACAAATCGGGAGAAGGTAGTATTACTATTGTGAAAGCTCGCGAGCCCATCATACCAGTAGACACAATATTGTTGCCTTATAATCTCGTCTGCTCGATTTATGCATTATGTGGTATTTTGTCCTATTTACTTTGACATTAGCTTATCGCTTCCTTGCTGTTTTCCCCCAAAATTTGTTATCACGATCTTACTCACTTTGTTTGTCGTGATTTTTGCTCGGGGCTTCAGGCTTTGTCTCGAAATGGCAGAGTCTCTAAACAACCGCTTCTACCTACCAAGCGTAGATGTTAAGGTCGCAACGGAACGGTGGACTCAGAGACTTTGCTTCAATCCGGCCCACCCGGGCTTAACCATCCATCCACCAATTCGACCCATCCATTACCCTATTTTTCTTTTCATCCACATCCGATCCACCTGGTGAATCAGCCGCCATGATGAAAATTATAAACCACCTAGTCAACAATCACCTAAAACTTCTTGGTAAAACGGAAAGTATTACACCAAATAAATCATCATTCATATGTACAAGTTCGTATCTATGCTCCAAACATGCACCAAAAAATGGTTGAACCAAAAGCCAATAATAACCAAGCAATTAAAGTTTGAATGATTTAATTACATGCCACTTTCTAATAATACTAATAATCGAAGTTTCTAATTAGCTGATAATCTTAATAAAACTAAAACATTAAAATTCATTAGGCTCTCCATCTCTCATATTTGCATCCTCAAAGATCCATTCATTTTCGAAATCACATACTATTCATGTCATTGGCCCCCATCATGCCATTAATGAAATAAAAGATACATATAAAAACAAAACGTGACAAAAACAAAATATTATTAAAGTAAACATTATCGTAGGAAATAAATGTGATTAGTTTATCAACTTGAGCAAAGCATATTACAAGTATGTGGACAAGGAATGTAAATAAACCTATTTTGAAAAATATATATCAATTCTAGTTGTACATTAAAAACAATTAATTTATAAATCTAATGGACGGGTTTCCGTGGTAAAGTCGATTTATGTCCACTCCGGAATTCGATCCGGACCACAAATTCGATTAAAATTCGTGGTTTTGTCGCATTCGGCTCCATATAATCGTGTTTCCGTGGATCGCATATCAACAGGTCGCGATCAGAGATTGGTCCGGGGTCGCAGGAAATTGCTGCACCATAAGTAGAGAGAGTACCGCTCAAGATACCACACCTCGCACTCTGGCATTACGCAGATCAGAACCATTTATGGTCATATTTTTATTTCCGCGTAAGGTGACAATGCCAATAGTAGCCATCTTTAAATGAAATAAAGTATATTTATATAATAGATCTAACATTAAGTGCGGCTGAAGCATTTATTTTTACGTTATTATTGTATATAGTAGATCTTAGAAATGATGCAATAAAGAAAATTCAACCTAATAATATATATTACTTCCTTTATTATTATAATTATAAGCGAGTATCTAATATAACAGCTGTTTAAGTCAATAAAATACTATTTAATTGAATATAGTTTCTTCATTACATAAATACTACTTAAATAATAATTATATGGAGTATTCATATAACAATCGTCAATGTAAATACTACCTAATTGATATAGTTTCTGTTATATAAATACTTACTTGATCTAACTAGAGGAATTTCTAAAGAAAATAATTAATTTCCTTTTATTATGTAAATAACATACTATTTGAATCAAAATAAAAAGTTGTCAAGTGAATACTTATTTTGAACTCGGAAGTGATAGTGTAATGTAACAACAATAATATGAAATGATAAATTTACTATATGTTATTTATAAGTTGCTTTTATTTATTGAGGGGCAAATTTGTCAAATGATTCTTTCAAGAATCAAGGATCTTGATGTAATTGCTCCTCGAAATCTAGTACATTCAATTCCACCATTAATAAAAAAAGATTATTGTAAATTTGGGAATCAATTTTACTTCATCATAATTAAGAATCCTGTCCTGTATTTAAATTTGACAAAATTGTTAATTATTAGCTATAGAAAACAGTATCTGCTATTCTAATAAAATATATTAATCCTTGTGCAGTGATTCTCCACCATTAATTGGCCTGTCCCCTCCTTTGTTTTACCACATTACCCTCAATCAAGTTTACTTAGTCCTTCTCCTAAGGTTAATTGGAAATTTCCCACCT